>CALSBZ010030469.1:1006784-1033919 GCA_943591055.1 Gobionotothen gibberifrons
ATCTGCGGTTTACTCTTCCCGTTTGTGGTGCGCTGGGATTTCTTTACGTCTTTCTTTTCATCCTCAGATTCAGATTTCACTTTCACTTTCTCTTCCTCCTCACTGTCATCACTTCCTGTTTTGCAGTCCTTTTTAACCTCTGATTCTGTCAATAACAAGACAAAAAGACAACAAGACTCACTTTGGATACATACAAGATTAAAGTGGACCTATCATGCTATTTTTAGGCAATAGCATAGGTCTCAGATATATACAAAACATGCCTATGAAGTGTTTTGCTCAAAATACCAAACAGATCACCCATTCTAGCCATGCCTCATATCCCTCTATTCCACTTCCTGTTTCAAAAGTGCTGATTTGGGGTATAAATATTTAAAAAAAGAAAGAAAAGAAATGTATTAAAAAAAAAAGGAGGAGACTGAGCTCATGCGGGACCCGACAGCTACTGTCTAAACTAAATACTGCGGTGATGAAACGCCATATCATGGATTATCAAGGATTATTTCTGAAACAGTATGGAGCTCAAAGGCTTTCTCTCTTGACGGTTATACCACAAGGTGAGTTCCTTTGTATTTCCTGCTTCTTCACACACATGCTCTCCAGTACAGGTTAGCTCTGAGTGTTAGCGGTGCTAATGTAAACATGCACCGACCATATTACGTCCAAAACAGTCGGGCATTGTTTCTGATAGCAACGTTTCTGATAGGGCCGTGGGCATAAAGCCAGCCTACATTTCAGATATTACGTCATATCGGACTCAAATCTGGATCAGCTCCGTTGTAGCCCCGTTTTTAGAGATTTGGGTACGGAGGAAAAGAGAGAGGGTTGTATTCTCTGATGCTGCGTGAGTTCCCCGACACACCGGGGACACATATTTATGTATAAAAGACATCAAAAAGTGCATTTTGCATGATAGGTCCCCTTTAAGTTAACATAGGTGCAGAGTTAGTGAGATGATCAGATTGACTTTGTTGATAACAAACGAAAATGTGGTTTTAAGACAGTTTTTTATTCTTCTTAAGAGTTGCAAGTTATCGATGTTTGACATTTTCTAAACTCAAATGTCAAACATTATTGTTTCCAACTTTTGGAATATTAGGAGATTCTGCATTTCTTTCTTTTACTTTATCCTGTATATCTATGGATTTTTACCAGGACAAAAGAAGACCGCTGATTACATCACCAAAAACAACAAACCTTCTCAAACCAAATCATTTATGAAATTAATGATGGTTGGTTCAGGGCATTTTCCGTTGAGTAATTAAAAGAAGAACATATATATATAGAACTATAATTAATAAATACTTGAAGAATCTAAACACGTCAAACAAAGAAAGCATTTATAACCTACCCGAGGATGGGCTCGACCGACGACGGGGCTTTTTTGCTGTGGATACATCTTCGTCTTCCCCCCCACTCAACACCTCATCATTTTCATCTTCTCTCTTCCTTTTGTTTTGGGACTTCTTGGTTTCCAGCTCACCATCGTTTTCATCATTTTCCTAGCAGTTAATATGAAACTGGGCTGATGAATATAAAAGTTACAGTTCACTGAAAATGTAAGCTTTTGCTAAAGAGTAATTCATATACCTGCATTTTTATCAGTGTCTCTCCAACCACCCGCTTTATGAAATGTTTGACCTCTGGACTTAATGAGTCACATTGCGCACGTTCCAGGTATCGCTTTTTCAATATTCTTAAGGTTAGTGTGCTGGAAAAATAAAACAATAAAAAAATATTACTTCATGATGTGTAAGGGGGGAGGTCATTTATAGAAAGAAACATAATTAACACGAGCTTATGTTTTTGAACACAGCTTAGGAAATATACCTGAAGACAATAAACAAAAGCCACATTACACCAAATTACATTTCTAGAAACTGGGAGTACTGCCATTTTGTTGGCACTACTTTTAATAGTATTCCTACAGTGGATTAATACTAGTTTTTCATGTAGAATGTTAGACGATAACATGTGGTATATGCTGTTTTTGTATTCATTATCCAAACACAATATTAAAAAGGAAATGGTTTAGTAATTTACTATTTAAAAAGAAAGAGCCACTGATTTAACAACTAGTCGAATTATGAATTAATGCATTGATGAATGAATGCCTGGTTCTTAGGTAAGTATTGACTTTCAATCATTTATACAATTAGAGAGTATTTTGAACGAGTCACAGGTTTTTGCAGGCAATCAATTGTGAGGTGCTGTATGTAAGAGTATTTTGGATAAATGGACATACTGTTTTCCAAAAAATGGCATCCCTCGTTTCACTAAAAGTTACCACTTTCAACCAAAAGGTGTGCAACTGATAACGTGACATACATAAACGCCAAAGTAGGCTGATTCCCGCGTTGTGATTGGGTGAAAACAATAACATCATGCGTCATGTGTGTATTAACGTATCTTAATGGTAAGTTCATTGGCGCATTCAAGTTACACTACAGCATTCGTAATTGTTGCCTTGCATTCACAACATTAAGCTCGTTTGACTTGTTTAATGAACATTTATAACAAACATTTTTAAACAAGTGTTTGCCTGTGTGTATTCCTGTTGACAGCATGTGGACCAAAGTTAGCAACACACACAAACAGTCAATGCACAAAGGCCAGAATACTTATTGTCAGTAAAAAGTAACATCGCTACATTAAAACGTTTTTGAACTGTTTAACTGTACCTGAGGTCTGGCTCATCACGCAGTTGATCACACACAAACCTGCGGATAACTGTTTTCTCTTTCTTTGACACATCCATGTCTGACTATGTTCGGTCCTTTTTGGCGGCTGCGGGACCCAGGACTTGACAGGAAGTGACGTCAGACCAGCGCGTTTTCAAAATACAACATATACAAACTTGCGCTTTTTTCCCTTCTAGAAATGCAGTTGAAGCACTTATTTGTCTGCTTAGAAAGCCTTAACATGACAGCTGTGAAGTTTTCTTAGGTTGTATATTCTAAAGACATTAACTTTGGATCTTTCTACTAATTTTCACAGACAGTTGGCTGTCAGAGAACGGTTAGCTCACTTCCGGGTCCTTGCTCTTATTATATAATACTCAGGTTTTCATACTGGTTGAACGACACACAACCAGCACACGTTATTTTAACTGCTTTAATATGTGTAAAACAATAATAAAGCTCATTTATTTTCATTAAAATATTCATAAATAATAGAAAAAGCACTTAAACCCTATAAGTGTCTTATGTTTCTCGTGTTGATTTGATATAATGTCACATATTTTTAGGAGCTATATTTTCACTTATAGCCTACTGTTTTTCAAATGAAAATGAAAAGGCACTCCAATTCAATAAAAACAGATCCATCCGGAGTATTCGGAGTAATTAGGTCACATGATAAGGTGGCTAAAGATTTTTTTTCTAAAACAAATGTATATAGTAAATAGATGATATGGAAGCTAGTGACAAGTAATTAGATGATTCAATAAAGACACACTGAAAATTACATTGATTTTGTGATTCGAGCTGTAATTTATTAAGGCTCCCCAAGTGTGGTTGAATCACAAAAAACAATTGCAATTGTCTAAGTCCCAAAATACAAGTAAACATGGTAAAATAAAACCAAACACACTTTTTTAACTTGTTTTCTGTAAGTGTTTGAGTCCTTTTCTTTTTTATACACTTTAGGAATTAATAAACAATAAGACCAAGAAGCTGAAGTTGGATTTCACAAATAATTTATTCAGAACATTCTCATGACCACTATAGGACGGAAGTCATATTAGTGCATATTTTAGGGTATTCTTAGGGGACTTTAAGAGAGAGATATATTGCTCTCATTCAATGTTTTGTTTTCAGGATGATTAGGTGTGCACAAGATACTGGTGGACATCAGAATTTAAATATGCATCATCTCCATGAAGGTTCAATTCAAATACAACCCAGTAATAATTGCATTTATCATCACTCTATGGCCAATTATTTTGAGCAAATGTCAGTGGTTTGGTATAAGACATAAAGTGAAAGGTCATGGCTCAGAACAAAATGAGTTCTCAAGGAAATGGTCACGGTTCTTCTTGAAACATTAGTCATTTACAGGTGTCAATTCAAAATCTGGTGTGTGCTATCGAGTGCATTGTATCATTTCAAAAATTAAACTCACTTGAGCACTAGTTAACACAAAGATTGCATACAATACAAAAAGTTAAATACCAAACAATAAATTAGGTTCATAAATTAATAAAACATCTTGAAGCAACAGCAGTAATAATTTAAATAAAGAAAATGGAGCTGCTCAACAATCTCATTTATAGACAACCTCCCTAAAAATGGCTACTCAGTTTTATTCCAGTGTTAGAATATCATCGCTGTCAGGCTGCATATCAGTCCAACGAATGAAAGGTGTTTCACAACCTGAATAAACTGACTTACAGTATTTCCTATAAGCCAAACACAAAGGAGGGTGCCAGTGCACATTATTAACACCCACATTAACAGGTGAGGTGAGAGTTGGGTTTTTAGACCCATTCAGTTACTCGCAGGAGGTTCCTTAAGAAAGGTATACTATGCAGGATTTCCATAACAACAATGTATAGACTCATACCCAAAGAATCTCTCGATCATCATTTATGTTCCACTTTAGGTGGTGTCTGGAACTGAACAGACCTCTGCCTGTATTTCCCTATTTACTTATTAGATTTTCCTTTAGGAAGAAGTGTCCAGCCCCCAACCAAAAACAGTGCACAGGACTTTAAAAAAAACAAGGTAGAGGCTAGATTTCCTGTCTCTCTCCACTGTGGTTGGTCTGCGTCGTCGATAAAGCGTTGCAGGTCTGCTCGACTCGTCACTCTTGAACTCACTCGACCACCGTTGCACTATTTTTTTTTTGTTGAGCTCTGTTCAACTTTTATGCTGTGTGTTTACAAATAGCCGACAAATCCTGCATAGTATCTCCTTTAACATTTGCCAAGAAATATTTATGCCAGTTTCACATCCCAGGTACATTTACACATTTCCTATTTAAATTATGTACACATTTTGTTTTCTTGTAAACAGAAGCAAAACGTCTCTTCTGTTACACATCAGTCATCGACTCCTACATGTCTGTGCAGTGACGTCTCAAGACATTTAAGGAAATATCTACCTATACTGAGCTATTGCTATTATCAAGGACGTCTCTTTCATTCTAGCATTCGAGAAGAAAAAAAAAATGAACATACATGAAGTCGCTCTTCCGTGCAGTATGTTTTCACATTATTAGTCCTTATACACAGTTTGTTGACCGGGCCCTCTTTCGTCATGCATTATATGCCTCCTTACGTGGATCCGTCTAACTCGCCTTTCGCCTCCGGTAGCCCCCTCTTCGTCCAGTGAGGCCCCCGAGCCTCTGGCGTCTAAAAGGTGCAACCCTCCTGGCCCAGACCCTCTGCCATTCTCATAGATGAGGATATTGAGGGTTTCTTCAAAGATTCGGGCCTCAGGAAACTCAACCTGGAAAGAATCAATTCAGTTTCAGACCTGGCGTTTGAATTAATAAAATACATTTCCTGCAGTTACATTTACTATTATAGTATAATATAAACAATTAAAAGGTAGGGTATGTAAGTTTGAAAAACCGGCTCGAGATCGCTAGAATTTGAAAATACACGACCGGAGAAAATCTGCCCCTTCCTTCAGACTTCCTTACAGAGCCCCTCCTCCAACACACTCGCACGCGCACATGACCAATGAGGGCACGAGATAAGTTTGTGCACAGGTGGAAGGCTGACAGGCAGGTAGGCCATCCAGTTATTTTTGCCGGGCCGGCTCAGATGATTGGTCGTGCTTTTTACAGTACTGCGGCTTCCACAGATGACATTTTTTATGGATTTGTTGTCAAAGCATTTCATACATTCATTGCCATCGGGATTTAAGAGCATTCCATGGAATATAACAAAAAGTGTATCTCGAGCCGGTTTCTCAAACTTACCTACCCCACCTTTAAGTTATCTTCTTTATTTCAATAAGAGGTTTAAGACATAGCTCAACATGTTGGAAAATACGCTTATTCGCTTTCTTCCTGTTAAAATATAGAGCTACAGAAAGTTAGGTTAGCTTAAAGACTGGAAAAAGGGGAGAACGGCTAGTCTTGCTCTTGTGTTTTAATAATGTATTAATATTTAACTTAGACTTAGTCAGACTACTGCTTTAATGACATGTTGTACAAACTAAACATGACTTACTTTGGTCTGCTTCTTCTCTGTGGCATAGACGATGGACGTGCAGCACACTTCAGCGATCTTGCGGCCTTCTCCGTAGAAAGACCAGCAGCAGATCTCATCGCCAAGCACATCTTTGACAAACAGGACGCGGCCATTAAACCGGAGCACCAGTTTGTCAAAGAGTTCAATATTCTTCAGCAGGTTATCATCAGAGTTGCTGGACAAAGGGGAGAGAGAAAGAGTGCGTTAGTTTAAACTGAAAAGATGAATAAGACTTTTGACTAAAAACCTACAAAGTGAATGTCAAGTGAACTCGGATTAAGCTTGGAAAGAAATGTGGCTAATGAAATTGTTTTTATACTCTCTAAAGAAACATGCACGGTCAGCTTTAAAGTTTACCTGGTGTAAGAGTATTTGTTGTTCCCTCTGTTGTTCTGCAATTTGACTACCGGCTGTAGAGACAAGAAACAGGTATACATACTCATAAAGCAGTAGTATACAGTGGAACAAGGTTTTTGAAAACTGTGTGTACACTCCAAACATAATAAATCACACCTTTGTCATTTAGTTGAGACAAAAAAGTTATTTACCTTTCTACACGAAGCCATTATTTTCTGTTCTTCTTTGGCTGAGGTGATCATGGGGATGCGACACACTGTTTCAAAAACATCCTTTTGTTTCTGAAGGTGAACAAAGACAGTAGATTAAAAAACACATTAAATCTAACTAATACACTTGTTAAAGTTAATTCTAAAGTCAATTTAACATCAGAAATAACGAGAAACCCCACATTTAAAATACCCCTGCAAATATGGAAGTATTAGTTTGTTGTTTATTCTCAAAAGTAGCTGCTTACCTGCATGGCACTGATGCAGAGCTGCGCGAGTCCCTGGACCCGATAGTACTGCGCCTCCTTCAGAACCTCATCCAGTTCTTTGTGATCCTCTGGAAGTGGGACTGAGCCGTCCCGCAGGAAGTTCAGAACCAGTCCAAAATGTCGGCCACACCTATCCAAAATGACCCAACCTGGGACAGCAGGAAAATGGTTTTGAGTCATTTGCATTCCTCAGTAAACTTTGGTTCTTTAAAAAAAAGGGGAAACAGCCTACAAAGGCACACCTTTCTATACTACTCATCGTGTCGGTTACACCATGACCACACCAGATACAGTTGGTAATAAAAGTCAGCGTGTGAGAGTCAAACTCCTTGTCTAAAAATCTCAGTACAGTATTTTTGACATTTGAAAAGCTAAAGATGCACCTACCTCAATTTGCATGGCCGATTACTTTTTAGAATTGTCAGGCCAAACTGTTACTTTGCTTTAATGGGAATTCAAAACTCCATTGTAAGTTCATAATAAAACATTGAATATTGGATAACTGCATCAAGCCACACCATCTGCATGTTTGTACCTGGCAGGTGTTACAGAGCTTTATGACTTCCTCTACTTAAGAACTTCCACACAAAGGTTGATGTTGTGTGTGTGGCTGTGACGTTACTCTCGTAATACGCAAAAAGAAAAGAAAACAAACAGATATATGAGACTGATCAGCTGGTTGACCACCCCCCCTTACGACTCTCTATCTGCAGCAGTTTCGCTGCCGAAGATCACGAGTTGTATAATTGCCCTGCCACTGCAGAACATTTAATTTTATATTTCAATTACTCATGTTAGAATTAAGTTAGTACTTGTATGTATATACATTCAAAACAGAGCATCTGAAACAACTATTAAGTCAAAATAGATCCATACTAAAAATGCTGACATCAGTGGCACATGCTTCAAGACATTACAGCATAACAAATGGATCCAGTCGAAGCGTTTAGTGTCTACCAGACACAACCACTTACCTTCTGAGTCTATGGAAACTTCTGTTCCTCCATTGCATATGCTCCGCAGCAGACTGTCTTCCTTGCTTAACGTCTGGACAGTTGTATAATGCAGGGAGCCACCCACATTCAATTTGACATACTTGCTCCCGAGCAGACCTCGATTTCTGAGCTCATCCGAGTTGTGGAAGGCAGGCTGGGAATTAGCAGACTGGGCCGAGTCAGCAGCATGACTGCCTACTGAAGCCTCAGCAGACATGGGGCCGAAGAGTCACTTCCTGACTGCAACACAGAAGGATATGATGGCTTGTTAATGAACATTTGGACTAGAAGAAGTGACAAATGTTTAATTATTAACATTATAGAGTGCATAGATTCTATTTCAGTTGTATCCTAGTTGAGAGCTGTGTTTGTAAACCATGAATATAATGATGATGACTGAATCTGAAGCACTCTATTGTCGTCAACTGGACGATGACATGATCCTTTTTCTTGTATCACAAAAGCAGGATATACAGCATTCAGCATGAAGTATTTAAATTGCTTAGTGAAACTGAAGCAAACTATTGGTAAAAAGGCCCACTGTAAAATAAGGCAATTGAACGCTGAAAAAAGTCCTAGAAATCAAATTGAAGCAAGAAATTAAGTGGTCACAATATTTCCTTTGCTATTGCAAAAATCAAAAAGGACAATAAACCTGATAATAACCAATATTAATAAAAACCACACCCATTGTGTGTCTTCTACTATTAATAATGTCGTTTTTTACTTAATGAACAAACTGCAATGTTGCAAAAATACCGTAAATGGGTACTAAATGCAAAAGATGTAGTTTCAAACAAACGAATAACCAACTCTTTATGTGCAAAGTGATATTCTCAGTGGGATACAGGAAGTGCTGTTTCAAAACACTTGTTATTCTTCATTATAATAATGTGTCCCACATATGTGCATGCACCTTGACTGTCAACATACGTCTACTGTTACAGCTGACCATAGTTAACACTAAAGTGAGGTATTTAATAATATAATATTAGATAGAAAGACACTTTATTCATCACAAATTGGGACATTATTTTGTCACAGCAGTAGAGTTGTCCAGCATTACACACGAATTTAAAATATTTTAAAGGTAGAATAAGATACAAACATAACACAAATTCACAGTTGAAGAGACATATATCCCAATAGTATCTAAATAATACACAATGTAAAAAAAAGAGTGAATACATGTGAATTCTCTCCAATAGACAAGCTCACTAGGCAACAGAAATATATGGAAATATACTAGAGAAAGATATTGTATTACATCACAATTGTGTAAAGCAACAACTAAGCTACAACCACAAGTACCAATAGGTAAAAAGGGTTTGATATGTAGTTAGTTGTGGAAATGATTTATGCTTACCAATCAATGTAGTAAAAGTATTATCTAATAATAAATGGTACTTACCACAGTGAACATCCAAGGGAGCTGCAGGAGTGAACCTAGCTTAACGAAGATAGCCAAGCGTTGATCAGCCAGCAATCGATAACCAGCTAGCCAGCTAACCCTAACCACACACAGTGAATTTACAACACAGCTATCGTTTGACAACACATTTTAATCGCAATATCTAAATAAAAGAGGCTAACAACGGCTATCCCCTTTAGCCAAGCTTCAAGATAGAAATCCTCCTATGTTTTGTTTCGCTTCTTGTCTGAACAATCAGAGACTGGGTATCAAACAAAGCTAGCTGCTACATTAAGAACGGACAATCCCATTGTTAGACATAAAGAATAATAACTGATGCTAATAGCAGAAGCTAACTAGGTCACTCGGAAACGAAACTCGCACATCTTCTTGTTCCGCTGTTTTCTTCTTCTACTGCACCTTTGTGTGAGGTAAACAACGTGTCACGTGATTTAGCGCCACCACTTGGAAATGGTGATAAACAGGGAAGGTTCAAAGGTTCAAATGTCATAATACACATCTACAGTGTAGTTGTGCAACGAACAACTTGGGTCATAGGTTCCTCAAAGTATGCAATCTAAATATATACCAGATATAAAACAACAACATGTATCATTCGCTCGTTATTAGTGGCTGTTCCATGAAGAGTGTAGTGTATTTATAATCACGAGTCGATGATACTGCCCTCCCGTGGTCACAGGGCGGAACTACAGCTACAAGTTATACTGTTATTATTGCAAATAACAACAATTAACATTTTCAATACTTTTCTAATGTGGTGATTCTCATCTATGGTGATTCTTACCTTGACGATTTAGTATCAAGCGGAATGACAGTTGCTTGAAAGCCATCCGTGTTTACCGTCCTCTAGTGGTCATAATGGAATAATACATTTATAAAGTTAGCGTCAATGCAGACATGAGAACATTCTACAACTTCCGGTAAAGACTTTCAAAACAATGTAGTGAACTGAACCAAAATAAAACTATTACCTTAGTTTTTCCACAACCTGATTATGTCACTCCACTACATTTTAGAGTTAAACATTTGTATTTATTTTACTCAACTATAATTAATTTCTTTGATCATTCTTTAGTATTTTTATTTAAGTAAAAAACAACAACCAAAAAAATGTAATTATAACAGAGTATTTATTTCTAAATATAGTATAACTATTAAAGTAAAAATATCTGGATAACTCCTTCGACCCTTCTTTTGTAGAGAACACAGCTCCACATTCTTCAGTGGGAATAATACAGTATGTATTCTCTTAATTATTATTTACTTTAGCCCTTAACCTTTTAGCTATGAGAAAAAGGCCATACAAGTTCAAAATGATCTCTAAAACAAAATAACTTTCCCACTCTCCTATATGCATGCAAATGTTCTTTGCATGCACAGATTGTATTGGTATAACATTGACAAATAAAAGCCCATTTCTCACACGTTTTACACCATTCAACAGAGACTTTATTTCCAGTTCAGCAAATAATTTACCGCCTTCAAAAGAGTGTATTCATATATGAAGCAAAGAAATGCTACTGATGATAAGAGAATAATTAAATCTACAAAGCAACAGTCTCCAGGATCCTCCATTTGGCACAGTGAATGAGAAAACATTCACTGTTCAAACAATCAGTTGTAAATAAATACATAATGCATCACAGCAAGCAGCCAAGTTTGTAATTTTTCATCAACAGAGTGCATACAACATCAAATCTGATAACAATGATAACTGTCGATAACTATAATGATAATGGCAAGATTTGAGCAGAAGCAATATCATTTACAATCAGTGCATGCTCTAAGCATAATGACATTCATGTCCTCCTAGTCTTACATGTCATGTGACACTGGGTGACGGTGCACTCCAGAAACAGCGAAGAATAAAATAAACTGCTTTTGTAAACAGTATTGCAACAACAGATGAAACACTTAGAGACATTAAATTATTTAACATTATATTTTGGCACTGAATTTTCATTAAATATATAATGAAAATATATAACCTCCCACCACCATGTAAGTGTATATATGAGGCTTATATATATATAGTTTAGTATATATATCAACCTCAATCAATATTAAGTCAAATATTTACATTCACTTTCTGTGTGTGTTAGTGTGTGTGTGTGTGTGTGTGTGTTACACAGAGAGAAAATGACTTGAGTTGATCAAACTTTTCTCATGATTGAAATGAAAGTATTTTTCCCTTTAACTGTAACACTTTGTATAATGTACAACTGTTATAATGAAAGAAACACATTCACTGTGTATGCTCTTGACTTTTGATAGTAACAAATAAAGTATTGCCAAGTTCTCTGATGTTTTGGCCTCATAATAATGTAACTTAATAAATAGGTACATTTCAACAACACCCTTTTACACTTAACCTATGCCTCCCACACTGCTATTTGTTCCCTTTGTTATCCATTTCTTACCCTTCATAAGGCACCAGTCCTAGTGATACAGACAGTTGGACCGTGAAGTAGGACCCACATTTGGCAAATCACCACATCAGTGCAACAAATCAAGAATAAAGCACTTCCACAAACTGATAAACCAGAGATACAGTGATGGTAAAACGTAAAAAAGTTAGAAAATAATGACAAAAGGGGAGTGAGGCCTTATAATCCTTAGACATTTCTCGTCCAAAATAATTGAATCTTCCTGTGGTGTTCAACTCTCACGAGACGTTTTCTCCTCTAAATTGATACTTCATACTCCCGCGTGTCCTGTGGGAGTAAGAAATCAATCAGTAAAACAGTTATTTAAGACTTTATTTGAGTTGGGATGTAGTTAAATGTGAATAACAAAGTTGATAAGGCCATAAAACATGTCAAGCATCAGCCTTATACTTACACCTGCCTCATAAAGAGGGTTGTTGAAGTCGGACTCCACCGTAATGGGACTGTAGGAGTGTGTGTGAGAGAGAGACTTCCAGAAGAGCGGCTTCCACTCTAGTCTGCAGATGCTGGGAGGGGAACAAATACACTTACATTTAGAAAAGTTTATACATAAAGTGAGCTGACACTACAAAAACTCGAAATCTTGCCAAGTATATTTGTCTAATATCTAGTCAGAATATGTCTTTACACCTGATATAAGACACAGAAACGTCAGAAGTAACAATGCAGTGAGATATCGGGTCTTGTTTTTAGACAATGCATCATCTTGTTAAGTCAAATAATCGTATTTTGAGTCGTATCTCAGATGAAACATATTTTTTTACATATTTATTAGAAGATCACCAACTAACATCAGAAAAAAACTTTTGAGCATTTGCGGCTTATAATGTAACACAACATTTCCTGATTCTGGTCAAATATAGTTCAAAATAAGTTCTAGATTTATCTAAATATCCCTTCTTATTTCAAGAAATCTTCTATTGGCAGATTTTTTTACTTATTTCAAGTGAAAACAGCTAGTTTTCATTATTGTTTAACTTGTTTTTGGAGCAGCATTTTTTCCAGTGTAAAAGCGGTGTTACAAATTGATCAAGGAATAAATACAAGCTAGAGTACTTACTTCGTATAGTACATGTAAATTCCTCCAATCAGCAGGAGGACCAGGATTATTGGCAGAATTATTGCCAAAGCGATGTTCTCACTCAGGATCTGATGGGACGGCTCGAAAGACTGGGACACTGTGGAATAGTCACCATAAAATAAAAAATGTTCACTAACCGTGGAGTGTTACTGCTCACAATGCACTATTGATTTGGACAAGTTAATACGATATAAAACATTAAAAAGAGGCTGCTAAACCTGAAGCAACTCTTAGTTTTGGAGCACCAATTAACACTCACACATCACTTTCATAATCTAAATTGGGGAACTGCGATAGATGCTTCAGAGAAATACCGATTTACTGATGTCCGTTGTTATATAAAATGTTATTTAATGCTCTAAAGGTTTGATGTGTCATGTTGTGTGTTTGTGCGAGTGACAAACTGATTGAAAAATCACAGCAAGTGGATTTGGTCGCTCATATAAGAGCCTAATTCTGCTAGTCAAAAATTACAAGATGATACATAATATTTGTAGGAGCCATGAAACATGTTTAGTAATCCTTTATGTTTTAATATAAGATATTTGTTTGATCACTATTGATTGGTTGGTTTGGGTCACATGGATATGGGCAGCACTCATTATAATTTTGTGTTGACCGCAAGTTGAAATGATTGCTTCGATTGATATAACAATGTACATGTCCAAGGCGTATAAGTTGATTATCCCAGTTTTCATTACATTATTACATCACATTATTTTGCAACAGAGTTTTTGATTTCAGCAAGTACTTTTTTGTAGCGTGTCACACAATATCAAAGAGGCCCGGCCTCAGCCTCTCAGCGACTTTGTTTGTTTCCTGCTGTCGCTATAATATTAATTTAAAGGAGAATTACTCTGTCCCAGTGTACACAATACAAACAATGGTTACTTTACATAGCAGCCTCTATTATACTGTGGTTTTTAATAGCACGTGAGGGCGGCTAAATAAGGGATTTGTATTCTACATGTAACAGCTTTAAGTAGGATTTATAAAGAACACATAAAAATAGGAGAAGACAAATCACCTTCTAATTTATGATCATCCAAAAGCTCCTCATATGCCACTGTGTGAGAGGAAGGAAAGAGAAAGAGAAGTCAAATACATTTCGAAGTCCTCAAGGATCGCATTTAACATACAGTATTTGTATTCAGATCGATTCCATTTTAAGAGGCAAGAGCATAAAGCATCATTTTGAACAAACCTTGAGCTTAAACATTGCTAAAGACAGCTAACATTAAAAACATAACCTCACTAATTCATATCTGGACCAGAGAATGAGAAGCATTGTTCAGTTCCTCGTCGGTTCCTCCAACAACCTCCAAACACAATCACAACCTTTACCTTTGCAGAAAGGCGGCGGGCTGTTCCACTGAGAGGGGTGGCCGGGTACGCAGCTGATAATGACCTCGCCGATCAGTTCGTATCCTTCATAACAGAAGAAACGCAGAGTCTCTCCAGCCTGGTAGTTGTGCTTGTACAAGGTTTGGTAACCATTGTCAGGGACGCCAGGGTTTGGGCAGGGGTCATATTTTACTGTTCAAGCACATACAAACAACAAACCATAGTCATGTCTTTGCAGTTATTTAGCAGCTATAAGCGTCATAAACTTAAGAAGTAAAAGAAAAGGGACTCACAGACACACTTGGGGCTGCGGTCGCTCCACTTGGGGGTGCCGGTGTCTCGTCCGTGGCAGGAGATCTGGCTTGGACCCTCCAACTGGTAACCCTGGTTACAAGAGAAACGAACGACTGTCCCCACTGCGAAACCTGCCTCGGGTCGCACTGAGCGCGCTCCGTTTACCACCTCTCCTGGGTCAGGACACTGCTGGACTGTGGGGGACAGAGTGGGACATTTAGTTATATGCAACGAACAGAGGAGCATAGCAACATGGGAGATGAATGCATTGAATGATTTCAAAGTGAGAAACCTGGATGTGTTATGACGAATAGAAAAACTGAAACCACCACAGCAAACTGTTCACTCTATCTATTCACCTAATCTTACAGATACCAGAGTTAGCCAAGAGGATATCTTTTCATCTGTAGTCCCCGGACAGATTTTATAAGTCAACATAAAACACATCAAGACATAATGGTCGGTATATGAAGCGTTTAACCATAGTCAGGTATTCTATGGACAAAGCCATCAGACTCCATTGAAGAAAAAACATTCATTTCACATTATGGAGCTTGGGAGTTGCTGGTTTACCGCTGCTTTCATCAGGTGGCTTTGGTGAGAGCATATTGTTAAAGCTATTTATCGAGTTGCATCCCTTTGTATTGCTTTTGTAAATAGCAAATGGATTTAGTTGTATTGCTTCAGTTAGAGTAGTTGTTTATGACTTGTTATGAAGGCAGCTTTGGGAACTAGTTGATTTTGGTGTTTATTGGAGACAAGTGGAGGTTTAATTTGGCACCGGAAAGGACTTATTTATATTTGAAAAGAAAATAAGCTGTACGATATTCTTGCCTGGACAATGGATTATTCCCTTTGTAAAATGTGGCATCTGGTCCTCCGAGGCAGTTCTATTTTTGAGTTAGTTATTGTTTTATTTGTTTTAGTTTTTAGCCGCTACACATAGATAACAGCTTCAGTTCTCCGTCACAAAGGACAGCAAGGTAAAGTGGTGAAAATATTCGAAATACAGTGCACAGTTATACTCATATACTGTATATTCTGCTAATGGCCATATAGTGTAGGTAATACACTCACTATAGGTAATTATCTCATACTACCCTACTTCAAACAATCCAAACTATTCCTTTGATGATTCAGTACAAAACACTCCTCCTCACGTACAAGTCCCTCCATACCCTCGCCCCCCAGTACTTATCGGACCTCCTCCATCCCTACACCCCTTCTCGGAGTCTGCGGTCCTCAGACACGGGCCTGCTCTCCATCCCCCGCTCTCGCCTCCGAACTGTTGGTAACAGGGCGTTCAGTGTTGCGGCCCCCACCCTCTGGAATGCACTTCCTGCCAAGATCCGTAATGTTGCCCCCCTGGACATCTTCAAATCATAATTAAAAACACACCTGTTCACCCTGGCCTTCGGGCCCTAGCCCTTTCTTGGTCCCCCGGCTTCCTTTATTTTTTGTTTGCCCTTTGATTGTCTGTTTGCTTTATTTGTCCACCATGTACAGCGACCTTGGGTCCCTTGAAAGGCGCTATATAAATATAATTTATTATTATTATTATTAAAGTGAAGTATCTCCCACTTCTTGTCTCACCTTTGACACACGTAGGAGGACTGCTGCTCCAGGAGAGGTCCCACTGGCAGGTAATGATGTCCGATCCGCTGATGTCGTACCCCGGCTGGCACTGATAGGTCAGCACACTTCCTCTCACGGGGGACGAGTGGGACGAGCTGATCCAGCCGAAGTCGATTTGAGGGAGAGTCGGGCAGGTGTCGTTTGGCTCCACCTCTGCAGGACACAGAGCAAAAAGGAAAGGCATTCGAACACTCAGGATCTTCAGAAGACCCTCTTATCTCACTGTTACAATGAGCAATGAACCAAGTGTCCTTAGGATTGTACTTACCATGATAATGAATGAGGAATCCCTGACTCAGGATGAAACTGGAATCATCGGGGTCGCTCTGAAACTGGATGGTGACCTCAGACCCCCTGGACGAGACCTGGAAACGCTCCTTTGATCCCAGGTATTGTCCGATCACATGGGACGTGAGGTCATGCCCGTCAAACACGGTCAGCACATCAGTCTGGCGGATATTTAAACTTTAGGAAGAAAGACAAAAATAAAAAGGGCAATTAGGTTTCAATGATTAGATATTGTGGTATCTACCTTGGTGGAATTAACATATAGGCACTAAAGACATTCAGTATAATATCAATTCAGCAAAATTAAAGATTAAAAGCTACATATGTAATGTAAAGGGATTATGTGATGAAATATGTGTACTGATTTTTTGCAACATAACATTTAATCTATTTAGATATACATTCAAAGGCACACAAATCAAACATGGTTGGAAACTTATTAATTGCCAACAACTACAAGTATCAAAACTCACATCTGGACATCCAGTTCAATGCGTTTCTCCTCGTTGCCATGGATCTGCCATACACAGTCCAGCCCTTTGGAGTAGCTCTGGGGCCAATCAGGAGACAGGATGGTGCCGGCCGGCTCCGTCAGCTCCCCTCCGCACAGAGCTGCAGAGGAGAGGAGAGAACGATGAAAGGGCCGATGAAATAACAACAGAAGCCGGAAAAATAAGTTATTAATGAAGAGAGAGAAAAATAAGTAAGAGAAAAAGGATCACGGAGACATGATAGAGATTTCAGAGAGCTGCGGCGAAGAGTATAGGCCAGGGTATCATAAGGACGGCTTGTGTAAAACTTGTATTAGCTACACATTGTGTTGATCTATGGAGTTATCTGTACTAACTATTCTGCAGCTAAGGCTGTCCAATGAAAGAATATGATCATGTTGACACCATAGCCTGTTACTCCTTGCAGAAATAAAACAAAAACAGCTAGGTATTGTTTCAGTCGGGAAATGGCACCTCCAAGGTGCAAATAACATTGATAGGAGCCAAATACAGCACTTCTATTTCCATACAAGCTCTTTTTCGTTTTTTTGTTGGGAGGATGCAGCTGAATTCATCGGAAGGTCTTTCTCTCATACGAAGCACTCCTTAAAACTAAGGCAGTGAGAAAACGGAGAGAATGCAAACACACAAGTGGCCATCGGTTGTGGAGTAAGGTTTGTTTACAGCAACATGAGATGCAATATAACAGTGCGTGAAAGTTTCGCACACACACTTTCTTGGGATCATGTAATATTATATGGGAGCATAACAGTCGGGCAGATATGAGCAGAATAAAATATTAACAATCAGATAGGAATGCAACAGCTGATGCCTCATTTTGAAGCAGCTTCCTCTCTGAGAGAACAGAATGAGTTACAAGCAGAAACGCTGCACAACATATGGCTTTCTGAATGTATTTCACTTAGTTAAACTCTAGCACCTGTTGGAGTGTCTCTGCCAGTTTTATTTACGATCTCTCACTTGCTCTCACTTTTCACAGCATGACAGCAGTTCAGCAGATGACACAGTCAGCGTGGCTGCAGCTACAACATCTTGATGCTTCAATCACCCACTCAACTATTTGAATATAAATGAATCAAATGACTTTCTCACTTTATGCTCAAACTTAGAAAAGTTTTGGAATTAAGGACAAGCAGAATATTTAGATGTAGTTAAAGGGGCCCTATTATTTACATGTTCTGGTTTCAAAATGTATTTTGTGCCTCTACTGTGACATGTCTCCATGCCTTAACGTTCAAAAAGGTCTTTATTTGTATCATACTGCCTGTGCTGCAGCACCTCTTTTCACCCTCTGTCTGAAACCAGAGCACAGTCTGCTCTGATTGGCTGACTGTTAGCTGGCAGGCTCTGTTGTGATTGGTTAACCCCTTGGAGATGTCCCGCCCCTTAGACTTTCACGAACAATGTGTTAGAGCACTAGCCAATAGAAGAACGAGTGTTACATAGTGATGTCACTATGTCGCTGAAGTAAACAAATGGGGCTAACTGAGGCAGTTTGGGCAGGGAGGGAGTGTGTGGGAGAGAAACTCCCTCTCACGAGAACTTTGGGGTTTGAGCCTTTGCACATGCACTAAAACCTATATAACACACTACAGGAAAGGGGAAACCCCAAGAAGCACAAAAGGGGCCTCATGAAATCAAGTAGCCCAGAAACAAAAGACATCTGTTTTCATTTACTTATTGAAAACACAACCGTGCTCTGAATCCTACCTTTGCACACAGGCTCGCTGTCATTCCAGTGGGGATTGCTGGGGTCGACACACTCAATGGTCCCTGAACCTTGCTCCATTACAAAGCCTGGAGAGCAGGTGAAGGCAACAGTGGTGCCCAGCTGATATGTGATGTCACTGCTGCTGAAATTTCCATGGGGCATGTAGGGCTCCCAGCAGTGTTCCTCATCGAAAGCTGAAAAAGACAAACAAAGAGGACTCGTTGCATGTGTGTATGATCTGAACAAAGTGTTTCCCTGTTCCTTGGTACCCTTGCTCTACCCCTTTAATTGAGGAGGAAGCCACTTTTCACAATCTAACACCCTCTTAGCTAGAAAAAGCCCAGGTGTAAGGCGCTAAAAGCTTAAGTAGTGAACATCTCCAAAGCCTAAAATAAATCCCACTGCAGTGTGGGCAGACTGTGAGCACTTATGTGGCTCATTAAGGCCCGCTAAAGCAAAACAACACATTCATGAGAAAATAGCCTTGGTATTCCAGACGGTCCTCCTCTCTTTTTAAATATAATATTTATTGCATATCTACCTAAATTATCTATATATTTATGAAGAGAGATCCCTCTTCCAGGATGCACAGACATGCAAAGGTGGTTGTGTGTATAGAATAGGAAGATAATGAAATATAGACAATCCAAAATTATAAAAATTATAACCTTTCACAATGATTCGAGAGATTAAAAGAACCTGTAACAAGAGAAACGTCACCTTTTCAATTCCTATAATTAGAAAACACATCTTACTTGTTTATCAGGTAGAATACTGATACATAGCATACAATAAGGAGGTTAGGAGGACACACTGGCTTTGTGTTTTCTCTCTGCTCACCCTCGTATCGCAGCGCCAGCAGCAGAGGGATGGAGGAAGAGTCGGCGGTGAGCTCCAGGTACAGCGTGGAGCTCTCACTCAGCAGCCCCCGCTCCGGGACATCATCCAGGTCTGAGTCAAAGAGCGGTGTAGACAGGGAGCTGTTTCCACTGCGCACCATTAACCTGAGGGGAAACACACCATAAACACACCTAATGTCAGGCTGAAGAAGAGAGGGAAGCGTCATAATCAGTGTGTGAATGTGTCGCATCAATGTGCTCGGTGAACAGATTGAAGGCAATTCCCATCAATGTACACAATATCTTGTTTTTTAATTACTGCACATATTTTATATTTTATTCCAATTCCATTTCAATGTAAATACTGCTATATTTGACTATACTTTTTAATATTTTTTTAGTTGTTATAGTTTTCTTAAAATAGTTTTCTATCTGTGTTTTGAATTTTTGCTTTACTTATGTAACACCAAGTCAAATTCCTCATAAACGTGTCAACCTACCTGGTAATACACCTGCTTCTGATTCTGATCAAAAATAACTTTTAATAGTTGTATACAGTACGTACCCTAAAACCAGAGTAAAATACACAAAGTAGTGGAAACACAAACATACTTATCATCGTCTTCATCCAGCGCGATCCTCTCGAAGTGCAGGTGGAGTCTGTGCCCCTCTTTGGCTTCGATCAGCCAGTGGCAGCTCAGGTTATTTCCATTGCTGTGGTTGCTGACAGATGGAGGGGTTGGAGACAGAATCCGGCCGACTGTTGCATTACGAATCCACCCTCCACATGACACAGCTGAGGACAATAACATCCCACAAATCACTCTCCAAAATTCGACACTTTAACAACCAATCAATCAATCAAATGTTATTTATAAAGCCGCATTTCACAAATTACACGTTCGTCTCAGGCAGGGACAATCTCCCAATGACACCCCCACAATTGACGGGGAAAACAATCTCAGGGAGAGCAACAAAGAAGGGATCCCTCACAGGACGGACAGACATGCAATACATGTTGTGGGTTTTGACAGCCCAAAGCTCAACAATGATAATGTGAACATAATATAAAATAGATGGAGGGTGTCAAAAATCATCTACGTGCCTCCAAAAATAAGGTGGGCTGGGCTACCGCAACAGGTGACTCATAATCCAGATGTAACCTTTATTATTAAGAACCTGCCAGATGAGAGACACAACAACTCTGGGGATGATGAGTTCAGTGTGGTATGAAACTGAGTAAACTGACCGACACATTGGGGCTCAGAGGTGCTCCAGTGAGGTTGTGTTGTGTTGACACAAGTAGAAACCTCATGGCCGCGGACCTGGAAACCTGGATCACAGTGGAAGTGGGCCTGGCCTCCAGGGTGGATGTCTGTCACTGTCACTCCGCCTTTCTCAGGAGACTGAGGAAACGGGCAGGACAGCAGGAAGGCTGTGGATGAAACAGGAAGTCAATAATATTCATTTTCAAAGAAGTTTGGTGACGCAGCTTTCATTAACTATGCCACAAAGCTATGGAACAAAATACCTGTAGACATCAGGGAAGCCAGCAGAAGAAGAAGAAGCCAGAAGTCTTTCAAAAAAAACCTCAAAACACATTTGTACAATTTAGCTTTTTAGAAAGCAAACTCCTGCTCTCTGCTGCACTTTCTCAATGCATTGCGATGCATTTTAATCTGATTGTGTGTTGAATTAGCATTATCCTCCTTTTATTGCACAATTTCATCGTTGTACATTTAATTTAAATGTATTTTTTATGTCTACTCTATACTATTTTTAATGTTTTTAACTGCTAACTGTATTCTGTGTGATATTAATCTTCTGTGAAATGTCTATGTGAAGCACCTTGAACTGCACTTATTGTATGAAAGGTACGATACAAATAAAGATTATTATTATTATTTTATTTTTTTTCGGACGTGTAATTAGGTAAAGCTTTGTTGTTTATTGATATCACGCTGCCATTCTGTCTTCCCCTCCTCCTCCTCCTCCCCCTCCTCCTCCTCCTCCTCCTCCTCCTCCTCCTCCTCCTCCTCCTCCTCCCAAATTGTCCCAGGTGACTTGGCAGAGCAGGATCCATCTTAACAATTTCTTAATGCTCTTAATGTTTTTCATTTTTGTAAAGTACTTTGAATCGCCTTGTGCTGAAAGGTGCTGTATAAATAAACGTGCCTTATCACCATGGGTCCTCATTTTGAAACTGAACATTTTCTCTGTTGCTTTCTTCGTTCTTGATTACAAGTTGTTATTCATTCTTAATCTGTTTCTCCTAATTGAACTTAACCCACAGTAAAGAGCTCAGTGTTGCTTGAGGGCTCAGAGAACACACTGAAGAATGAAGATATTAGCTAGCTTTAAACTCTATGGATTAATGTCACAACTTAGAAAAATCAAGAGTTAGCAAAATGTAAAAAAAGGTCCTTGGATTTTTGTCAGAGTGCATTTTTTTCTGTCTATATCCATTGGCATATTTACCATGCTTTTATGCTTTGAAATATGCATTTAAACGAGAGAAAATAGATCCAAGGAAAGACCTGTCATTTCTATTTTTATAATGAATGCAGAACAGTCGGTTTACCTTGATAGTGGAGGCTGAACACGCCGTGGTTGGACTGTCGGAAGCTGCGATAGTGTATGTACACCTGATTGGTTGTGCTGCGAATCACCTGACCCTCCCTCATCAGGGTCTCATTGGCTAACAGCTCCGGTCCTGAACCTCCATGACCCATGATGGTCAGAGACTCTTTCTTAGACAGGTTTACCTTCCTCACCTGGAGGAATAAAAGAAGAAGTGCTGTAATGACATGTAACCTGTTAATTACAAGGGAATTCATATGTAAATATACAGCCTAATCAAACGTATACTAAATTAAACTTATAATAATGCATATTTAAAATTAACAAATGAAAACATTTTATAGAAAGTGAGTTGTTTGAAATGGTCCTAATACAATTTGATGATAAGATGTATTATGTTTCAGTCTTTTAAGTCGTGTATGTCTTAGCTATAATTAGCTACATTTCACTTAATGGTGGAATAAGCTAGAAGTTAACACAGTAGAGCTTAATGACCATTTTGCTGCAGCAACATTATTACAGTTATAATTAGTGCACTCCCATGTGATTACTGCTAACCTTTTTATTAATGCAGCCAATTACAGATAATTCACTTTGTTAAGGTACACCACCGACCCCGTCACCATGTATTAGACTGAAATGTTAAAACCCAGAGTGTTTCAACATCTTTGACAGTTATCTGAGGTCAAAGATTAATGTAAAGGTTTTTGTGGCTCTTTGCAAATGTTCCTTTTCCATAATCAGTTAAAAGACTTTATATTTCAAGAGGTGAGTAATTATTGATTTATAGGAGATAATGCACATTACCTGAATTTCCACTCCATATCCTGGATATACAGTAATGCTGTATGTGCATTCCAGAGGGGAAAAAGTTGAGGATGATGAAGCAGCATCTGGTGACTCGACAACATCCTCCATTGCTGACAAGGTCGCATTGCATTGTACTGTGAAAAGGGAAAGGGCGGGAGAAGAGAACAGTAAAACATGTCAACAAACATAAAGGATTTTATAGCAACAGCTTAATTGAAAATGAACCTCTTGGAAGTTTCTGAGCTGTGACAGATCATAGATAGATTTTTTCCCAACGGATATTTTCACAGCCAGTAAAGGAGTTTTCACTCAAGGTACATGTTGCAAAGTCAAGTCAACATGCATATAGCTTAATGAACATTTGGGGAATAAAATCAACTGAATTCAATCCCTTAAGCCCCGAGCCTGTTTTTCAGGTCTCAGGCTCGAAAATAACATTCCCAGAACAAATGACCATATCTTCCCTTCTAAAAGGGTTAAATTAATAATCTTTTTTCTCAAAGCAAGGTTACATCTGTGAGTTGGATGTAGAAGTGTCAGAATCAATATAGTTGCTTTTATTTTAAAGTAAATTCAGATTGAACACAGTAAAAAAAAAAAAATTATTGTGTCCGTCCAAAAAAAAAAAAAAACGTATATTGAAAACCACCCTTGAATGATGGGATGGTAGACTAAAAGCTTTAGGAATCCAAACTACAACATATAATAAGTACCCTGTATCAAGATTGATGCAAAACAAGTGAAATTTGACCTTTTTAGAGAGATTTAGCACAAAAAAACCCACTTCTGGGGTAATTTGGGTGGATTTTCCATATCTCTGGCCCCCCTTGCTCGGTTTTGCTGATTGACATCTCTTTCTAACCGTCAGAGCCAATGGAATCGAGGGGAACTCCCACATACTCCTTATTTGGTCATGTGTGTGTGTGAAACTGACGCATAGCCAACACCGGAAGCTGCGATAACTCTGGTGGCTACCATTAGCAGCTAACTTTTACTCTCCGATTTTTACATTAAAATGGAATTATGGATTATAAATACTTTTTTCAAATCCACAGAAACATTATCAACCTATGGATTAACCGATTCCGCCGCGTTTTTTCTCGTTTTAATGCCATTGAACAAGTCTTTTGATCAGATTGACAGCTACGGTGAGACGATCTCCCCGTAAAAGCTCCGTAAAGGTACGTGTTGTGATGTCTGTGTTTGCTTCCCCTGTCACAAGTTCGGATCACTCAGTGATGATACTATATACCTAAATAATCGGTGGAACCTCAGCTTTAATCAGATATCTTGTATGTGCAGCTACGATAAGTAATAAGGGTATCTTTATCTTGAGTTCTGTGCCAAAGTGCGTTAGCATTTTTCGCTCAGGGGTCATTTTTCGCCGATGGGGGCTTTGGGGCTTAACAGGTCACAACCCCTATACAGAGAGGAAAGGTCAGAAAACTACTCCAATATGCTCTATAATTATAATAAAATGTATCTATTTTGTTGGTTGCGATAATTTAAGTTGTATTAGGTTGCATTTGGCTGTATTTCATGGCACAGACATGCCACTACTATATCTTTGCCACAAGCATTTCTGCAGACAATACTATCACACAGAAAGAAGAAGATAAGGCATTATGCTGTTGCATCCCAGTGGCCTGATGTTTTTTTGGATGAGGACTTAGGGGAGTGTTTTGAGCCTTCAGTTATGTGAAGATGATGAGGGAAGTTACAACTCTTTTACTGAACTGTGTGAACTGTTTGGCCACTGATTCTCCAAGATGGGTCCTAAACCCCTGAAGATCTGTGCTGCATTAACCAAGAAGTCATGAAGGATATATAGTCAAATATGTAAAGAAGCACCTGGTGCTCATCGCTAACAATTGTACATTATTGAGGGGTACTACTCACATTAGAGTGCAGACAGGTAACACATAGCTCTCTTTCTGCTATCAGGTGTAAGGTGATGCTAGTACACTGAGAGGAAGACCTTGATCCTGGAAGCAATTCTGTCTTATGCTGACAATAATTGTATCCATTCTGGTCAGATTCTGCTTGTCTGCTTTCTTTATTCTTTTCAAACGACTAACACTGTGTTTCTGGTGTGCATTAAATACATCTACTGGTTCATTTATAATATATAAACGCAGCCAACAATAGCATACTTAGTAGAATTTTTGTATTATCTACTTTGGTGAGCAAATGTCAATGTAACATTTGGCCTTTCACTTTGTGTGAAATCGTCCTAATTGAAGGAATACTTGATACTAAACGAGTTGTGTGATGTTGCATTGGCTTCGATCTTTGAGCAACAAATTATAATCAGATCATCCTTGAGTAAAGTGGATGTTTGTGCCAAATTAAAAAAAAAATGTCCTCACAGCGTTTCCCAGAAACTGTGTTCACAACAATGGGATGCACCGTGACATTTGGTTGAATGTGACAGACAGACGGATAAACAGATTTACTGACAGATAGCCCAAAACATAATGCCCCTGGCCTCAGCTGACTCCGACGCAGATGCATGAAAAAACACATGTGTTCTTGATCTCTTTCAAATAGGTCAGTGGTAAGAGTTGCAAATCATAGTAGATGACGTGCACTGCTGGGTAGCCAGTGACACACCTCTACTGTGCAAATCATCACAGTACCAACTGGATAAAGGGAAACATCACTGAGCTCCAGGGAAATCTCAAACCCGGCTGAAAACATGTCCACAAAGCATTTCTGTTGTCCTGCTCTGAACCATTTGACGTTTTATGAAAGTTGTAACAAAAGGGCTTGCAGGGCATGTATGGTAGGACTGTTTGATCAAATGCTTTTAAAATAAATAACCAGAAAGAGAGACCAATTTCTCTTTATTGAAAAAAGCCACATGGCTGAATCCTGGGGCCATTTTGATGCTAAAATGCTTTAAGTGAGTCGGCTAACCGCAACGTTGTTTTTGCGGTGTGTCCCGCAGCGTTGGCACTAGTCAGCCTTTGCTTTTTGGCCGATACAGTGTGTTGGACAAGTGTCAGAGCCCGGCGATAAAAAAATGTAGTCTTGAATTCTTCAGCTTTAGCAAATCAGTGCACAAGAGAGAAAATGTAGACAAGCAAACCTCTAAAGTCGAGTGGAGTAGCCTTTAGACCTTTGGCCTTTAGACTGGTCCTGCATTCTGTCTAGATATTGTGGAGTAGCTCTGCTTATAAAAAAAATATTTGTCCAATGTCTCGACATGATCTGTGTGAGGCAGGGAGCCGAAAATGTCTGCCTCGTCTTGTAGGACAGGGAAATACAATACAAGCTTCATAATAACAACCTGGCTTATGTTCGCTAAGTGGCAGCATGCAGTTCTGTGTAACAGTACACCGATTAAATTGGGTAAATTAAATGTAATTCAAAACCAGTAGGCTGAGTACTGCCTTGGGTGAAGCTGTGGTATATTGGATGTCTACGCATTCAATTATTGTATTGACCGCATGAATGAAACTGTTGCAATGCTTCGATACGATCAAATGATTGACCACCTCTTGTAATACAAATGGCCTCTAGAGAGGAAAGGGTTTTTCAGTCCATTTGGCTAACAATGAACGGACACAGAACAAAAGTGACAGCAAAGAAGGGAAAAACTAACTTGAGATTTTAAAGTAAAATGACAGATTAAAAAAAAGTTAAGTTGACAATACTTAGTGTTACACGTCAGAGTAAATGAAGATTCTGCCCACTTAGAAGCAGCACCTCTCTTCACATGTTTAAGATGAAAAGGAAACACTAGACGTTTTTTTCAGAAAGCTTTAAGGCAAAGTTGGACATTTTCTGATTCACTTTCTTGCCAATAATTATATGTGAAGATGGACCCTATACTTCAGGGCAGGAAATACATTGAAAACAGTGGATAACAGCTAGCATTGCTATTTCTAAAGGTACAAATCTACATTTTTACCTTTAGAAAAGCAGCGGTAGCTTTACATAATCCGTTCATTTGGTGTTAACAGGTTTGAGATATTACCTTGCTACTAGAGTACCTAGAGTGTTTTATAAGGGGTCAACATGACAATTCCCAGTATTAATAAGGGAACACACACACACACACACACACACACACACACACACACACACTCTCTCAAACACACACTCACACTCTCTCTCTCTCAAAC
>CALSBZ010030469.1:1036654-1052669 GCA_943591055.1 Gobionotothen gibberifrons
CACACACACACACACACACACACACACACACACACACACACACACACACTTACCTGAAACTAGATGGATCACAGAAAGCATCACAGCAAAGCGTGTGAACCCCATGGCTTCGGATGAAACTGAATCACCTGAGAAGGTTAAAGAGAGCAGTTTTGTAGCAGGTTAGCAAATGATTGTCATATTGTTAATAGCAAAATAACTGCATATTGTTCTGTGATGTAATCGCTTTTTGGTAGAATATAATAACTGCAAGGGGCATGGGAAATAATCATTGCTGACTGGACTGCACATTTTTAGTCATATCACTGAAAACACACTCGCCATTCGGGTACAGGGCATATGTTTACATCACACAGGCCACAATGCCTCGAATTGAAGGATCACTGGGATGTGAAACTGTAAATCCCAGCACCATCAATCTGAAAAATACCCAATCTCATTCATACGTTATAGAAACGAAAATTACAAACAAGGCCAGGTACATATCGCACGGTGTAATGTTAAATATTCATCCTCCCCCCTGCATTTTCACATCCAAATCTGCAGTAACATACCCTAAAATGCGCTATTCCAAAATCCAACCGCAGGATGACTACAAACCTAATTCTATTATTAAACCTGTCAATGGTAGTGTGTCAAAAATCACCTCCGCTGTTATTCGAGGCGTTTCCTCGGTGAAAATGCCAGCCTGGTGTGTGACAAAATTATGGGGCTAAACCAGGCAGCATCACTCGCACCTCCCCCGGCCCTCTTTGTGCGGAGGACGATTTTTGGCGTCAGTCACCACCACTGTGAGACAGACAACCGTCTCAGCTACATTGTAAAGCTGCCAGCCGCTTACCTTTCTCTTCCAGGCTGCGTTAGTGTTCTTCTTCTTGCACTGTATCCTGTTGCTTTAGGCCCAGAGAACACGGCGGGGTTTGTACTGGTGAGAAGCCCCTAGCTGGTTACCGTGTGGTTGACGCATTCGGCTATGATGTGAGGGCATTTGTGTTGAAGCTTCAGGTGCGACCTAGCGGATGCACGCGGTAACTGCAGTGGCGCGCGGGAGATATCCACATTTTGTCAGTGAGCGCTGGAGGAGCTGTCCACCAGCACGGTGCTGAAGTGGGTCCGACACAGCGCTGCACGGTGCACCAAGGTAATCAGACAGAGATGTGAGAGGCGGCACGCAGGGGTACATCGTGTATGTTTGCTCATTTAAAGGCCTGCATGTGCCATACACGGTTTGCATGGCGAACATTCGTGTGCCGCGGTTTCATGTAATGCGTGGATGTTTGCGCTAACATGGGATGCGGACATTATGAACCAGCTGAGCTGTGGGGGCTGGCGCAGAGCAAGTAACACAAATGAATGCTGAAGCGATTGCACATAAAAAACGACCCTAGTTCATCATTTGTGAAACATCTTTAGCATGCGTAGCCTAGGTGTTTCCTGTAGGAAGTATCACCACATAGAATGCAATTGATGCAACTACAAAACGAATTTGTTGGGAAAAGCCTGAGAGGAAAGAGTCCTCCCACTTAAAACACACACACAGGATGCTCACAGAACATACATTGGTCTGCTCTGTTATCTGCTTATTTTGAAATAGTCATTTATAAATAAATAGTTGTAGCTGATATACGATATATATATATATATTGAACCAGAATGCAACATATATATATATATATATATATATATATTGACTGCACTTTACATTCAAATAGACATACAATTAATTGTATTACTACCAATGTGGTGTTAATATTGCTTAGATTCATTCTTTATAGCTGAAAGTAAATTGACACATGTTCCAACTTTTAGGATTTCATTGACTATGTTCACAATAAAAAAGTCATAGTGAGACAAAAGTTGAGGCGATGAGAACAACTTTTGGGAAATAAAGCAGATAAGCAACCAAGAACGACATTTAATATGGGTTTTATCATTTACTTTAGTTAGATATAATACATGTAGGGGATTTTAAAGGAAAGAAACATACATTGAATCTGAACTGGCCACCAACAGTGTAAATGGAAAGCCTTCGCATGACTTCAGAACATTTCCTGCTGTGAAATCTTTAGATCCACAGCTAGTCTGCTCAGAGAGGTCCGAGAGCAGAGCTTACATAACACCGTGCAGTCAGAGACAATTTAGCAAAAGGGTTAGTGGGTGCGTGATGGACTGGCAACATGTCATGACCGTTTCACTAATTTCTACTAAGTGCATGCTGGGATAGGCTTCCGTCTCCTGTGACCCTGAAAATAATTAAAGTTAAGAAAATAAATGAGCCAGTGGGCTATTTGAATTTGGGACACTCCATCATTACCTTCAGGCTGTGCTTGTTGGCAAAAAGAGACACTTATAATGATCTGTTAGGATTTCACGAGCCAAAATATGTCGTATAGAACTCTTAACACTGTTGTTTATGTTAACAAAAAAAATAACACCACTTATTGGAAACAGCACCTTCAAGGCTACTAGTTTGGGATGTTTAAAGTCTGGAGTGACCAAAGGAATTTGTTCCAGACCAGTAAAATATATATATATAATTTGTATTTGACTGATGTTTAGTCTGAGAAGATTGCATTGCACTTTGCCATTTTAACAAGGATTGCCATAAACTCTTGGTCTGTGTCTGTTTCCGTATATTAGATTCTCACACATTTAAAGGATGGACTCAATGAACACGCTGCCCGTGCCTCCGTATGTCGAGCTGGGTGTCCATTCCCTGAGTGGCCTTCTGTGGACTCTGCTGCTCCTCTTCCTGTGGCACTGCTATCGGATGGGCTCCGACCTGCCGATCCCAGGTCACGCACATGCCGGAAAGCTTAAGTCGGGCTCAAGGCGGTCTATTATGTCCCGTGGCGGTAGCTGTGCTGGAACCAAGTGTAGTGCACGATCCAAGCTGTTGAGAAGTGATCAAATTACTCCCTTTATTTCCATGGAAACTGAGGAGGATGAGGAGCAGGGACAAGGATACCTCACCCCAGTGATGAGTCATGCCTTGTTCCCAGCTCAGGCATCTGCAGAAGCCAAGAAACTGTACGCAGCCCTGCAAGAGTATGCCAAGCGCTACAGTTGGGTGGGCATGGGCCGCATTCATAAGAGCCTCCGTGAGCAGGTACACGTTTAATCCGTGCGTGTGTATCTAATGTCATGGAATTGAACATGTTGTCAAAGCATGTTTACTCTCGTGTAAACGCATCACAACACCTCATTTGGAAGTGCTTTTTGTTTGAAGGGTAAACAGCGGAGAAAGGAAACATTGTGAATTATTGATTGCCTTTTTGCTGTCGCTTCAGGTCCATCTGAACGATCACTCTGCTATACAGAAGCCTCATCTCTTCTTCCTGCCAGATGTCCCAAGTGTCCCTTTCTTCCCAAGAGATGCTCATCGGCATGACATTGAGGTCTTGGAAGCCAACTATTCTGTAATCTTGGCTGAATTCAAGGCTGTATATCAGCGGGGTATCGACTCAAAACTAGGCTGGACCTGTGTGGGACCAAAGGTACGCAACTTAAATCATTCAGGCCCCACTACAAGAAAAGGGACAGAGCGAAAAACACTAGCATCATATGTATACAAATGATTGCAAGCTGCCACAATACTGTCACCAGAAATGGCACTAGCACAACGTGGTTAAGCGTCCAATTTCTCATGTACAAAAAACACACATTGATATTTGAATCCAGACCTTAATCTATTCAAGTATAGTTGTTTGCTATCGAGACTTTTTGGATTAGTTTTCTAATTCTGCAACCACAACAGAGATGGTTAAATCATTCTCAATTCAGCCAATAGACAAACAACTAAAGTATGTTTATTCAGTGTTAGTTTTCTTGTGATAAGCATCGTTCCTTTTATCTCTATTAGAGGTCAAGCTCTGATATGTATAGGAGTATACATTGCTTGATCCTGTGTTTTTCTGAGTCATAAGGCATTGTCTCTTACAGGGCCAGGCAGTGTTTTCTTTATACAGTGCAGGTGTTTCTGTGTCAGGAAACTGTCGCTCCTGTCCCTGCACCTACCGGACTCTTCTCTCTCTGCGTACGTTCATCAGCAGCAACTCTTTAGGATCTGCTGGATTTTGGCTGCTAGGGCCCGGAGCCACGTTGGGTAGTTCATATGGACACACTAATACTCGCCTACGTTGTCATCTTGGTAAGTAAAAAGAAATCATTGTGTTCCTGCATTTAGTTTTAAGTACTCAAGCTTTGCACAATGTGGTTCTTTGTGGGTCAGGGGATATTTTCTCCTCAGCACATTTAGTTTGTTCCATCTGGCTGTAATCCTTTCCATTGTGAACACAGAGAGGACAATTAGTGCGTGATCTTCTCAGCTGATTGTAACCACAATACTTTGTGTTCCAAAGTTTAAACAGATGTCACTTTGGTAGGTCTGCAGACTCCCTCCCTGTGTGAGCTGGTGGTGGGAGGGGAGCCTCAGTGCTGGTCGGAGGGGCACTGCCTCCTGGTTGATGACTCCTTCCTCCACACCGTCTCCCACAAGGGTTAGTCCATCTGAATCACTTCAACAAATAAGCACCTATAGCATTATTTTTGAATGCTTTTATTAGTACTCTTATCATTACAGGTGAATGACTATAACAATGAAATGTAATGCATGATGTCTGAATTCCAAATAAGCAGCTTGTGAAATTAAAATGTGAGTGTCCTTGGTTTTGTTTTAAAGGTGACCTATTATGCAAAACCCACTTGTTCATGTCTTTTATACATCAACATGTGTCTCCTCTGTGTAAAGAGATTCTGAAAGTGTCAGGAAAAAAGATTCTCTCTCTTTTTGTCCTGATCCATTTATATAAAAATCTGTCTGAAAATGAGTTGATCAGATTTTGGCTACTTTATGATGTCATAACGATGTTTTGGCTTGTGTAACCAATAGCCAATCACCAACCAAGGTAACCCCCCCCCCCCCCCCCCACCTTATCACCTGAATCTCCTCCTAGAGCACCATTGTGTTCTTTGTAACCAAATATCTCAAAGAGGGGCATGGGGAGGGGCTCCTTATTTTCATCTAAAGTAACAGACAGAGAATCAGCACTTTTGAAACAGGGCTGAAACAGAGGTGATTATGGGATGCTGCAATGATCTGTTTGGTGTTTGGAGCTTCAGAGACATGTTTTGTATATATCTGAGACCTATAATATATTGATGAAAAATAGTATCATAGTGGACCTTGTTCTCAACAGTTGAACCATGACTCGTTTCTGTCACATATTCACCTAATGTTGCATCTACGTCTATTTGTAAAGGGTCTCCAGATTCGGGACCCCGAGTCATTTTGAGTGTGGACCTCTGGCATCCAAATGTGGCTGCAGCAGAGAGACAAGCTTTGGACTTCATGTTCAGCCCCGACCTCTGAAGTCGCTGTTGCCAAATACCGATACTCATCAGGCAGGGATGCCTTACCCAGCTGCTAGTTGTAGGTGACGCATCTCATTCCAGTCGATGAATCACTGTGTGTATCTGCCCTAAGAATTACACAAGCCATTGACCATGCTTTCAAGTGGTGTTGGTTTTAAGATCTACAAGATGTGCTTATTATTATGGATGATGTGAGGAAGTGTTAAATGCTAGATTGTTTGGCTGCAAACTAGGAGCTGACATCACCTGCAAGTGCAATGAGATCCAATCTAAAAAGAGCAGATCTGGTGTAGTTGTAAATTGTTTCTTGATATGTTAGTGAATGCTATTTGCATGTGAAACCTATCTGTCCTGATCCCTGGACGCATGCACACAAACACACACGTTAGCATGGGATGATTATCTATAGTTCAACCAAAAAACTGTGAAAATAAGAAAAACATATACATTTCTATTTATTTTCCAAAACGAATGCCAAACGTATATTAACACTGTGGTTATTCCTTCTCTTCTTATTACCTCTACACATGCTTGTATGTAATTATACATCTATTTTTTTGTTGGTGGTTTGCCTGTGGTTTACACTTGTATGTCATGCAGACATTCAGGTATTTTGGAATCCATATAACAAATAAATGCATGAAATGAATCAGTATGGACTGTGTGTGAAAACAAGATGCAACATATCCGTGATTGGTTTTAAGATATCACATCGTTTTTATTACAGAAAAATAGCCTGTTTAATACTTTGATTGTTTAAAATAACACCATTCTCCATGGAAATGGACAAAAGTGAATATGGTTTTGATTTAAACACACTAACATATCAAACTTTCACATTCTGTTTCAGCTCTTATTGCTTTTTTTGGTTACTTAGTAGATGAGAATTAGAGTGGTGATCTTGTCTTATCTGCCATCTGCTCTTCTGAGGGTCCCATGATGAGGATTACAGAGACTGAACTAATCCAGCCCAGAGAGACAGATTATTCCTGAGATCGTTTATATGTGGTTGTATGATGTTGTTTCGTGACGTGTGATTTGTACAACATGGGAAATTTAGCTTCTGACCTGTGTAGGATTTGACTTTCAAGCTAATTGTATAACAAATGAAATATTGAGCATTACTGTCAAAGCTCAGCTATAAGGGGTGGCTGTCTTGTAGAAAAAGACTTGATAATATTAAATAAGCAAAACTCTCCACCACATTATAATATAACAAGCTCATCTTTATCTGCAATGCTTTAAAACATTTTCTGACATATATATCTTTTATAAACAATGTTTTAATTCTTAATATTGGTCACCACAGCTTCGTGAACCAATATCGTTTTGTTTTCCAGCCATTGCATGTCATCTTGACTCCATAACGCTCAGTGGGGTTTTTCCACAATCTTGACGCTGTCAAAAGATTAAGACCATTATTATTGTCAAGACAGAAATAGCTTTTATCACTCTCACCACAATGTTCGTACTGGCCTTTTGTGTTATGCAAAAGCATTAGCGACCATAGAGGGATTATTTTCTGTGAACGACGCCAAGCAAACAAAGAGGTTGGAAATAAATCTGTTATTTTTTATTGTCGTTGGCAATCTGCCATTCCGAATAATAGCCATATTTGTTCAAATGAATAATAATCGGCTTGTTAAATAAATCAAATGGATTCAGATTGAGTTAAGCTATAAAGGTCGGTCTAAACCAGTGATTCCCAATCTTTCTGTTATTGAGTAAACTAATGACCCCTGACTAACGTTAAGGGACATTTTTTATTATTTTCAATGCATAACATTAACAGTGTAGAACAACTGAGATGTATTGGCATCAAAATATACTTAAACTACCAAAAGAGAAAAAGGTCATTATGTCACAATATTGGTATATATCACAAGATTATAATGAGCAATACATTAATGTGTTAGCCTCACTAATGTTGTCGCTGGTAATATCCCATTTATGAAATGCTGGGTAGCTCAACCTATAAACACATCGACATGTTTTTGCTCAATTATATTTTGTCAAACTAATCTGAATCCTCAAAGTGAGAAGTAACTAAAGATGTCTAATATTTACATAATAGTACTTAAAGCAGATGGCCGGCTTCCCACCTTATTGAGACAGGAGCATGGGAGCGAGGCGGCAGAGGACACTCGGTCCTGCTGAGATTATTTCCTACAGGTGTCATCAGACAGATGTAACACTTACTTTTAGCGAGGTCAGTGCTAAACATTCTCAGATTATGTCCTCTGGATCCGATTAAATTCACCGCAGACCCTTTCTACAACCGGCTGGAGTAGGATGAGGGGATGTTGTTGTCCACAACTACTAAACGTGAATAAATAACAACAGATATCCTTAGAAAGAAGTAGGCTTATACCGACATGCTTAGCTAGACATCACAGACATTTCCTATATCATTCATGTATTACTTTTTGAACAGCTGACTGAATCGGCACCACAACGTTTTAGAATTTGCAAAACTGAAAAGTAGCGGGTGGCCGTTTGGAGCTACTGCTTAAACCTTAACATCGGTTTATTCATCCATTTGAACACAACGACGACATTTGTTTGCATACTTTAATAAATTGAGCTCCACATGTTCATGTATGACACAGATGAAAATTAAACAACAATAACATAAATACAAGTATTCATAAGAAGTACATTATCATAGAATTGAATAAAAATACTTCTTTCTATTCGTGATCATCGAGAATCATCCTTGTCCTCATTTCTGTGACATCATTTTCACAAACTCTGTAAAGACAATCATTGGGATATTGATTAGCTACATTCTTGTACAGTACAATACAAATCAGAAAGCTACACACTAAGTTCAGCTTTGGCATTAAAGAGTGTATTTCTTCATGGCAGACATTGTTGTCAGAGTTAGCTTATACCAGAGCCCTGCATCTTTTCTTTAACACTTAAAAGCAGTTATTTCAACCAAAGATTATTGATTACATTTATCTTGCTTCAAATTAAAGACACACCTATTTTTTCATGCATGTGTGTTTGCGTGTGTTTGTTACTAACCTTCAAAGTCCACTCTTCCGTCTCCATTGTTGTCAGCTTCTCTGACCACCGCCTCGATTTCTTTTTTGCAGGTCTGCTCTCCTAGTAACTTTATCATGGCATGCCTCAGCTCCACAGATGTGATACTACCGTCACCGTCTAAATCAAACTACAGGAGCGAGGTAAAGGAAAAACAAACCATTGCAAAGCCTGTGGATAATTCAGACTCATTTTGCAATCAAACGTTTTACTGTATGTTCATGTTACATCCACCATGGGGTGCCAAAGACCAGAAAGAGAGAGAATAGGTGTGCTGAGCTCACCTCTCGAAATGCGTCTTTAAGTTCCTTCAACCCGATCATCCCTGCAGTTTCAGCTACGAGCTTGGGGGTCATTAGCTCCACAAAATCCTCAAAGTCCACATGTCCCCCCACTGGGATAAGACACATAATGAAATATTACTTTGAGCAGCGATCAGACAGAGGAAAAGCACTTTAATATCATCGTGAATACATTTGTTTTATCTCTGGTAATTATTGACTCTCTGTTTTAATGCATTACATTTCACTCTGCTGTACTGTGACACTTTTGATCAAACACGCAAGCACACTTCTCCTGGACATTTATCGTCTTTGTTATACATGATTGACTTATTCTAAATCACAGTGAAATGCAAATGCTTTATGCATGGTTCACATCTAACTGTAAGATATCGAGTATAAGATTATATATCTGTACTCTGCTCCTCTGTTCTGTCAGGCTACTTTCGAAATATAAATATGCAAATGTAATTCGTCGTCTCAGGAGACCCTTGTTAAGGAGAGCGTGAAAGACACGTTTCCTGTAGTCCATCAGTCTTGAAGATATTTAAAAAACCATATACCAGATAATGAATTTGCTTGTTTAAACTACAAAACAGTAGTTATATTGGCAATAAAAAGGGAGATATCTAAGTTATAATGATGGGTTTTGGCTGTTATAAGTTCTTTAATTGAATACTAAATAATAATAATAAAAAAAATGTTGTGTTTCTCTTAGTATCCTAAGATACTGTTATGTTTGGCTGTGAATTTTAATTTTTATTATTATGAAGGGCATGCAGACCATCTATTTGCATTTTTCTTTTTTTAGAAAGAGGCAGGTCACATAAGATTTTATTCTTCTCCCTGCTCCTTTTCGCTCAATGGTGTTTTGGTAGTCATGTTTTGTTGGCAATTATTGTACATTTGGTTTTGCGTACCATGAGCGGGTCAAATAAAAATGAAATGAAATGAAATGAAATAATAACCAACTTGACATATGTGTTTGTTTTCCAGTCATACATTGGAGGATATTACTCACAGTTCATGTTGATGTTCTGACTGAGTTCAATGAGCTCCATTTCAGTTGGCATGTACCCCATCGTCCTCATCAGGTTCCCCAAGTCTTTACAGGATATGAAACCATCCTTGTCTTTATCAAACTCTACGAAAGCTTCACGTAACTCTAAAAGGGAGACATCATTGAGATGCTTGTGACTAGAATTTGAAACTTGCTGAAGATTGAGAACAATGTAACACAACACATTTCAAGTGTATCTGAAAGCAAAAAAATACCTACCTTCAATCTCATCGTTTGTAAGAGCCCTTGTCTGCAAAACCAGTGTGGACAGAAGTAGGAAATGTTGTTAGAAGGTATTTGAAAGAGTAGTTAACCACACATTTTACAACTTTTGTGATGTCTGCAAATATCTACATTGTGTCAAGGCATGCCCTCCTATCAGCTCCGTTCATACAGATATGTATTGCTGACTAAGAATGAATCCTTTATGGAATTAAGCACAATCTGAACACACTCTGTTAAATTGGACCAGATCTTTAGATGTCAAATAATTTTTTAACATGTGTTTTTAGGATGGGCAACCATTTTTTTCACCCATTTTATTTGACCACTTTCATTAAAGTACAACCACCCAGATTACAATAATTTAACTTTTCTTTTCATTACAACAAATGATTCCAATATTTCTCAGCACCAACCATGCTATGCTCTTTGATGAACACTTTAAATTTAAATAAAATTTGTTGTATTATAATTTCCCCTGCCTCTCTTAACATTAAGGTGTTTATTTAAGCTGCTTATAAAGGTGCATATGGTCTTTTTGTAAATGTAATATTGTTGTTCACATGAATTGTCAGTATGTAATAACTAAAGACTCACATCATTCCATTCACTTGTGAAACATATTGTGTGAGCTTCAGGGACATCATTTTTTAATATTGAAGAAAGTATGAGAAGAATGCATTTGCTTCTTTGTTTTTTAATATGACTATTATATATGATATAATATATGGAGTATACTGGTATAAATGTTATGTATCAACTTGCTATTTCTGAACAAACAATATACATGTGTAATTCCAAACACGGGTTTACGATCAGGTCCTACATATAGATGAACTAAGCTGTATGTACTTAATTTGTACGTATGTAATCTGTTCAATCCTTTCTGAAAACATTTTTTTTTTAATCTTACAGTATCCTTTCTGATTGATCCCAGATCAAATGTAAAGTATATTAATTTTAGGATTACTACATCAGCACATCATTCGAATTTCTGGTAAAAAAATGTGTACATAAAGTAAACAATTGAGATTATAACCTGTGAAAATATATTCTAATTTGTATATAAATTATAACGTTCTTTTGTAAACATATTTTTTTAACATCATGGAAAAAGCACAAAAGCTGAGCTCTGATGCAGCGGATAAAAAGTTTGCCTTCTCAATCTGCTCCACACGAGACTCGGTTAAAACTTGTGCCATTAGCTCGAATTGACCCCTTATAAGAATAACCATATTCACAAAACATTTCTTTCATACAAAATGATCAGATGATAGTAAGAAATACATTCCTGATAAACCAATAAGAGAACCATGATTATACTTTTGGTATAGAGAAAACACTTTTTAAGACCGAGTAAAATGAAATGAAATCATAAACTGTACTGTAAAAAAAATATGTCTTACTTGTCTCCTCGATCCTCCCCTGAGAAAAATGCAGGCTTGTTGAATACTCATGATGACAGCTTCGGTGGAGATCCTGGTCTACTTGTGTTTGTAAATGTCCTTGTTCAAATTAATTCTATGTCCTTCTATCATCCAGTCATTTTCTTTTCTCCCTGTGCGAGCATGTGTCTGTGTGTAAAGCGTAAACAGCAGTGATCTGCGTACGCCAGAGTCGGGATGAGGTCTCTTATGGATTATCTCTGCAGCTTTGGCCGAGAAGAGAAAGATGGGCTTAAAACTGTGCATGTATGGAATTTCATATACAAACACTACTGTTGTTTCAAAAGCTTTTTCATATAGAATAATCTAAATACCATGAACAACAACTCCTATAATTATATATATATTACACACATTTTACACTTTTCACTGATAACAAATACTTTCTCTCCGCATATTTTCATTTAAATCCTTAATAATTTGAAAAAAGGAAATACATGTGTTTGCTTATTGTTTAGAGTTGTTTGAATCCTTTCATGTGGTGCATTTGAGTACATGACGTGATGTCTGTGCAAAGCTTTTACCGCTATCAGAATACAACAGATGGAAAGAGAGATGAAAAAAAAAACTATTATTAAAAGGATTGTGAATCATATGTCCCTGCAAATATGCTTAAGTGATTTCCATATATGTGTGGGGAAAATAAGATCTTTGTTTTATGACTAAAAGCTACAAAATGTAATATTAATCTAAAAAAGGTAAGTGATTTTTTCACTGTGGTGACTATTAATCTCAGCATGCATGATGATTGCAGCACTTTATTTTCACATGAGAACAAACATCATCAGTCTCTTGCATAACAATACATGCATTGGAAAAATGAAAGGTTCTGTGCAATTTAAGAAGATGTTCTTAATCTACACGCAATGCTCATAACGCTGAGTTGTCTGTTGCATTGAATGAGAGGGAGGCTGTGGGACGAATCCCGATGGGCCGGTACCGAAGTGGGCCGGTCGGATAAGTCACTAGCATGGTCGAGATGCCCGGGCTGATTTTTAGTCCCAGTCCGCCCCTGTCCACAGTATTGAGTATGTAAGTCGCTTTGGATAACAGTAACATGTAATGTAATGAGAGGCCCATGAAAGAAAGAAATAACCGATTCCATCACACAAAACCACGCGGGATTTGGTTGGGCCAGTATGTGCTGCACATAAACAGGATCAGCAATATCTGACAACATGAGCTGAATGCCAGATCATTCTATGAAATCACTTCTCATATCTTTTTACATAACACATGCTTCTTACACAGACACATTTAAATGGCTGAGTAAAATAACATTAGCTTTCTCTTACTATGCTAGTTTTATATATTTTTGTGAAGCATATGCACATCAGTTGCGGCATCATTATGCTTGGCCTTTTTTTAAAGGGGCCTATGCTTTTTGGGGTTGTCTCTTTCCTGTATTAGGTTGTTATGTAAATAGCCTGCAAAGACTGAAATCCCAACATTCATGTGACAGTGGAGGCACAGAATACACATATGAACCTGAAAATAAGCATAATAGTGCCAGTGAAATGCTAAATGGCTTTTGTCTATTTCAAGAAAATATGTTTGACACAGTAGCATGATGGGAGTTGTGTCATTTTACAAGTGATTTGGTTAGATATCAAATGATTGATTGAGGTATTTTCTGATTGTGTTTGTAGTGTTTGTCCACCTTGTCTTCTTCATTATACAAATTATTTATACACTCTAGATGAGCTTGTTGAAACAGAAACAGCCAAGGGAAAATGGTAATTTAATACTTATTTAAATATTTTTTGCAAATCACAAGCACAAGTTATCCTAGAAGGTGAGTCTTAATTTGTGCCTATGTGTAAATGTGTCTGTTAATTGTATATATAGAGGATATACATATTTATACATATTTATACATATTTATACATATTTGTATTTTTGTATTATTGTATTTTGTATTCGGGATTGTTGGAAACGTTATTTCAATCTCTCTTTCTGTACAAACACAGAAAAATGTATATTAAAGTTGACTGAGTCTGTTTGTCAGAGAAACCAGTGTCGTTAAAAAGCCTGAAATTACATGCAACACATTTTTATCCAAGAGATGTATTTGAATACTCCCTTATCCCAAAATATTAGCCCCTCCCATTGCAAATCCAGAGTTTTCAGAGAGTATACTTCTGTCCCCCCCACTGACTTCTGGGTCACTGCGTTTCTCTTTTCAGTCTCGAGAAGATGGACAGACTGATTCTGCTGATAGCCCTCTGTCTGCCCTGTTCATGCTGCAATGTCATCTTTTCTAGTTTGCCATCACTACTGAATTGTGAACATGTTTTTTTATATTAACCTTGTGTTTTCTATAACATCTTACATTTGATTTAGGTGGAGGATAAAGCCCAGTGGGATGTTCGCCTCTTCCTTCACTGTATATTATTTGTCATGTGTTATGTTTGTTTATTTAAAAATTGTGCGAAAACAATACACCTAATTTCAAACTTAATTGCATGCATTTAAAGCACTGCCATTTATTCCTGTCCTTTTGTCACTTGTGTCCTTTTCCTTCTGGTTATTTTGAAGCTTTGAATGGCCAGACTATGGAGTCCATCCCCTCCACTGCAGTGGGGAAAAAGCCAGAGGAGGCCCTCAGTCTCTCTTGCAGGGGATCTGGATTTGATTTCACTCAGTATGGCATGCACTGGATCAGACAACCTGCTGGAAAAGCACTGCAATGGATGGGGCTAATTTATTACGATGGAAGTAAAACAGTATATGCAAGCATTGTTCAAGGACGTGTAGAAATCACCAGAGATAATACCAACAGCATGGTGCATCTGCGGCTGTCCAGCTTAAAGCCTGGGGACTCTGCTGTGTATTACTGCGCTAGAGACACACACTGGTTAAAGGAAGCAGAGAGGCTTTACAAAAACCTTAAACACATTATTCCTACTGTCACCAAAAGGGGTCAGTAAAAGATGTTTAATCAAAAATAATATGACAAACCACTACTGCATTTTACCAACACACAATGTGAAAGCAACGGTTGAGTTTGGTGGTTAGTGACTTCCTCTTTTTCATGGTTTCTACCAACGTGTGTTTTTCTGCATCAATGGAGGGGTTCATATAACTCCCATCTGTTATTTTGTAAGGCAGGTGTGAAGCGTTTGACTAAATAATAATAAAAAAGAGAAGAATGAAAGAATAACTTAGATAAGGCTTAAGGTGGCCGACAAAGGGAAAAAAACAGGGATGTTCAAGACTGTAATTTTAAGTTTAGTTACAAAAATTTGGTAGCAAATTAACTGGAGCTTCATTTTATAAAGATTCACTGAAGAGCAAGTTCAGTATCGACTTAGATTCTTCCAGCAACACAGTGACTCTGAACGGACAGAGCGTGCAGCCTGGAGACTCTGCTGTGTATTACTGTGCCAGAGACACACTGTGACACACACCATCAGTAGAGCTGTACAAAAACCCCTCAGAGCCTGAACACTTGTAACATGAAGCCACCAGAGGAGGAGCCCTCAGACCAGAAATGATCTCAACACCAGCTCACTGTTACATCATCAGGTTAAACATTTAGAGGTTATAATCACTGATACATTACTGTATGTATTCCCAGAACAAAAAAATGAATAACTCTTCTCTAAATTGTTAAACATCAGCCTTTTCAAGTATCAAGTATTATATATTTTCAGTAATTGAATTCTTTGCTCTAAATTTAAGTTTCTTTACAACCAATTTCAGCTCTAAGAATATTGTTAAAATTATTTATTCACAAATACTAAACAGTACATCTACGACCGAAGCACAACAAACAATTGTTGGATGTCAGAGTTTCCTACAAAAACAAATGCATGCATTTCTGTTCTTTATTTGACACAAAACGTCATCTTTGATTAAAAATAAAGATTTTAAAGACATGAGATGTAGATAAAACCTGTAAAGTGATTTATTTACTAAATTAACTCAAATAATTGGTTAATTTAATTTAATTTAATTTCAATATTTATTTCGAACAGATTAAAAAAATAACAAAAACTAAATAACACATTTGAAAAACAGAATACCGTATTGTTAAAATACAGTATTTATCCACATTCATGATAATATTTATATATTCAACAAAAAAAAGGGAGTAGGAGGAAGCAAATGCTCCTTACTTGATCAATGATTGTCCTTTAAATCATTATGCAAGTTCCTACTTACATTTACATTTATACATACATATACAATCATTTCTCATCTCCAATCACCTCTCTTCATCCTCATAGTTTTCCAAAAAAGTGTTTCTGTACATCCTTTTAAACTGAATTATGCTTGTGCTTTGTTTTAATTGGTTAATGACAATAATGTGAATAACTTTATTTTAATCAACAGTAAATAAAATCCATTATTTGTTTGTTTCATCTGACAAATCTGAATGAGTGACTTACAGCCCAATAAGGAATGTTTACCAATTTAAAATGGTAAGAGATAATGTTATTAACATAAAATACTGTTAAAAGAGGACAATGTTCAATCAGAAAGGAGGAGTCAATGCAAACTCAGATATCTCCCCCTCTACTTATGTGACTGCATAGAGGAGGACAGAGGACAGAGGACAGAGGACACACAGTTTAACATGA
>CALSBZ010030471.1:0-11176 GCA_943591055.1 Gobionotothen gibberifrons
TGTGTGTGTGTGTGTGTGTGTGTGTGTAGGACCTGGACCCTGTGTTTGAAGAAGAGTCCAAACCCATCTACTGTCAGGGCTGTCAGAGCATCTCCTTCTGCACCTTCACTCAGAGCAGCCTGCTGGCCGTCTGCTCCAAGTACTGGAGGGTAAGAGCCTGAGTGTATCGACAGGAGAACAAGTTTCAATGTGAACTTATCATCACCATGAATCCTCCCTGTTGATTACTAACAGATGCTTTTTCAGTGTCTCTTGTTAATGCAGATGTGTGTACCTCTCTCTCTCTGTGTGTGTGTGCCAGGTGTTCGATGCCGTCGACTACTCGCTCCTCTGCTCCGTGTCCAGTGAGAACGACCAGGCCTGGACCGGAGGAGAGTTCATCGCCGCGGACAGAGTCATCATCTGGACGGAGGACGGCTGCAGCTACATCTACAAGCTGCCCGCCAGGTAAACATGTGTTATCTGATGGTGTCAACAACAACAACAACAAGAAAGAGAGCATCTTACTCCTGTTTTTAGCTACACTGCATTGGCTAGAATCGATTTTGAATGATTTTACTTGGAAGCAAAGCTCGTATCTCTGGTGCTCTCTTACATCATAGATCCTTATCGTCTTATGTTCTTCTAAATATAACAACAGCTAAAAATACAATGTATTGACCTTAGCTTGAAGAGCTGATGTTATTCTATTTTCTATTTGTGTTGTGTACCAAAGTGTCAAAGCATCCTGTTTATGTAAGATGTTGTACAAAATAAAGCTTTGTTAATATTAATATTATAACACCACAGAAGAAGGGCACATACTCTAAGTCAGGGGTGTCAAACTCAAATACACAGTGGGCCAAAATTAGTAAATGGGTACTAGTCGAGGGCCGGACTGGTTCAATGTTTATTGCAGAACTTATTGAAATGAACTTATTGCACATATTAAACCTGGAACTAACAAAGCTTAAATGATTGCCTACAACATTAAACATTAAATAATCAGTTGCATTCATTTCCTATGGCTCTATCTGCAGCTTTTCCTGAGTCATTTCTTATGATTACATTTCTCCACAGGCCAACAACAGCTTCAACAAAACTATTTCCCTCAAAGAACAAACCAAACATGCCCTGTTGTCGTGAGAGAGAAAGTGCATCCATGTAAACTCAGTGTGCTGCTCTGTGATGCTAGTTCAAGCAGATACTTGGCATCTCATCTTGGGTGCAAGGTCATCAATGTTTGGGGTCAGGCTCTGAGCTGAGGAGACCTTCAGGATGGAGTGAAGGTGTGCGTGCAATATACCGGCGGGCCAGATCTAATAGTAATTAGAAATTATCCTGCGGGCCGAAATTAAATCCACCACGGGCCTGATTTGGCCCCCGGGCCTTAAGTTTGACACATGTGCTCAAAGTCATAGGATCTGTAAAATCAGATAAAAGGCGTCAATGGGTTTTCCTCACTGTAAAACACAGAATTAATGTGTGTGTGTGTGTGTGTGTGTGTGTGTGTGTGTTCCTCAGCTGTCTGCCTGCGAGTGAACATTACCGCAGTGATGTGGGGAAAACTAAAGAAGGCTCCATCCCTCCGCTGGTCTACAGCATCGCCGACCGCCTAGACAAACAGGTCAGTGCTTTTTTTATTATTTGTATATTAAAACACATGCTCAGAAAAGTGAGTACTGTACACTCCTGGAAAAAGACAATGATGTTGTAAAGTTGTAGCTGTTTTAGTTATTTATTGTTACGGTTGTTTGGTGACTTCACCTCAGTCAGTTTAAACTTCCAATAATAATAGATGGATACTGTTGCCAAGGGTTTCACTGTCATTGAAAATCTTACTTTAGTATAACTAACTAAGTAATAGTAACCAACGCTTTTTGCTCCAACACAACACAAACCAAAACAATCTGATTGACAAATAGCACCACAGCTTTGAAGAAAAATACATATTTTTTCATTTGAAGTAACTGCTCCTTAATACTGATTGAAAAAAACAGCAAAGTAGAGTGTTATAATTCTATTTTCATTAATTTATTATCTTCAAATAAGCGCTGTGTCCCCAGAGTGGTGACCATTAAACATCTGTTGTTGAAATGTACATTTTACATTATTATTAACCATAGTTATTAGCAATTTGATCGTGTTGTCTATTAATCATGGCTTAATTAATACCAGTTTTTAATTGAGAATGTAAAGATAACATATACAGACTTAAAGGTAGGGTTTGTAAGTTTGACAAACCGGCTCGAGATCGCTAGAATTTGAAAATACACGACCGGAGAAAATCTGCCACTTCTTCCAGAGCCCCTCCTCCAACACACACGCGCACATGACCAATGAGGGCACGCGATACATTTGTGCCCAGATGGAAGGCTGACAGGCAGGTAGGCCGTCTAAAATGATTGGTCGTGCTTTTTACAGTACTACGGCTTGCACAGATGCATTTTGTATTTATCGTCAAAGCACTTAAGATATTCATTGCTATCGGGATGTTAAGAGCATTCCATGGAATATAAGTGTATCTCGAGCCGGTTTCTCAAACTTACCTTTAACAACTACTAAAAATAACTAAAACCATACCCTTTATTCAGAAGTCAGTAATCAGATGGGGAGACCAGGGCTAGTCTCTGTGTGCGAGCCTGACCCTGTGTGTTCTGTGTGTTCCCTTTTATTTATAATTTATTGTCCTGTAGGTATTTATTTGTTGTCTGTGCCTTTTTGTTATTTCTGTTGTGCCTTTTTTATGTTTCTGTCCTCTGATGCTGCCATGCCCCCTCCCTCCTTTGACCTCCCGACTCCTCTGGGAAGGAAGGAGAAGGAGGTGAGGAGGTGGTTGTGGAGGTGATGTGCCTCCCTGCCAGCGGGTGCGACTTGAAGCTCTACACCCCAGAGCTGCTTTACCACCACCGGCCTCTAGAGGCACCAGTAAGCCCCAGAAAGTGCACTCTGAACACCAAAGGCAGGAAGAGAAGCTTCACGTTGTTGGCTGAGCTGCTAAAGCTTAAAAATGAACATTATAGAGTGGTGCAGTGATGGCGTATTTCTATAGGACGACCTGGAAATGAGCATTGACAAAAAGCAATGGGATTTTTCAAATGGAATATTGCAGAAAATACGACATTTGGCAAAGAGACGTTTTATGATAGGCTACTTACACGTTTTGTTCAGCAGGATAATCGCCATCTTAACACCACTTTATGATTTTTAAAATGCAACTGCTATAAGTAAAAAGCTAACGTTAGGCTATAAAGGAACTGCATCACGGTCACATGACTTCACCTCACCACTGCTAAGCTAGCGGCTAATGTTCGCTGGAATGACGTTTTTCGTAGTCTCATTTAGCTTCTTGTAATGAACTTAAAACATGATTTTTCTTAAGCTTGTGTTGACAACAGATCTTATTTTAGGCATCTAACCAAAAACAAGTTCAACAAAATAACATTAAACCTGAGATAAGGGAACAGGAAGTGCTGAAATGCTGACTTATTTCTGTGTTTATATAACTCATTCCTTTATAGTAGCCTTAATTTGAAATAAAACGTCTTATTTTAAATAGGAGAATCACAAAGTCATGTCATTTTGCATGTCGTTTAAATAAGGGTATGCAAAAATGATAAGTTAGATTTGCTGCATCAGATAAATGAAAAGCATAATACTATGTTGAAAGCACCATACCAATGATTGAGCACGTTTAACCCCATTCACTACACATCTTTATACCACTGCTGACTATACACTATTTGAATTTGTCGTATTTTTGTATACCATAATTCCAAAGTATTGGCTTTAAAATGATTGCTATTTTAAAAATTATTTGATTTACTTATTTTTGGTTAGTTGGCTAATTATTTAGATTCACTTTTAAACAACATTTGAATAATTGTTGTACTAGGAAAAACAAAGCCGACAAAGATCACTACGTGGTTTGAAATCTTTCTGCAGTTTCGAGTTCTTTAAAAACAATCTGTGAAAAACCTGGTATGGTCCTTTTTTTAAAGTGAGGTTGCTGTCCGGTGTAGGCAGATGTAATAGTTAAGACTAGAATGAATGTGCTTTGCATGAAGACACATTGGAAATTAACGATAGGTTCCTGTATTGGCAGCTCAGCCAGAAAGTGATGAGCTGAGAGGAGCAAGCTGTGAGAACAGCAGCAAACACACACATCCTCTCAGTGGCTCACATCCACCCTGCAGCTCGGAGATAACAGGGGGGGGGGGGAGATAGATTAACTCAGGGTCTTTTATCCTTTCTAGACTTCCATGCTTAATTGATGCATTTGAAACAAAAACTGATATGAAAGCTCAAGGGCTTTGCGGTAATTCTAATTTGCCTAACATAACGGCAGTCGGAGGCTCAGATACCCCTTTTCCACTGAAATGAGCTCCATTCTAGTTCAATGCCGAGACTAGTTTGCAGTTGGTCAACTTTCAAACTGACTAAAAAAGAAAGAAAGTGCCTTACCACTGACCAGAGCCAGAGAGGTGACCCTTATTTAATTGGCTACATCGGCAGCATATGTATCCGCCAAAGCGACAACAATGGCGTTCTACTTGCTATGAAACCTATGAAGCCAAATTGGATTGCAAGCACAACTTCTCCAACGTCATGCTCTTGACCAGAATAATGTGGCTGATAGTCTGCAACTACGCTTGAAAGTAATTGACAGTCATGCTGCCACAGATTTCCCCATACATTTAAATTCGTATTTATTTAATTCACAATGTTTGGCAACAAAGCGCCTGGTAGTAAGGATTGTAAAGTGAGAAGCTTCTCTCTTATTACATGGATGACGTTAGCCTAGCCACCGAAGCTAGCCCGACTAATCTTTCTAGTCTCGCCATTAACTGAATAATGCGGCCCCTCAGATCTTGCTGCCTATTGGTCAAGTAGTTGAAATACTGGTTCACAAACGGACTGAAACGGGCCTGGAACTCCCTCGATGGAAAAGGGGTATGACAATTAAACCTCCAGACATTTATTGCTGTCAATTAAATAATATTATGGAAGTTGTTGTTGAGGAAGAACCAACACGTGTGGAGGTAGAACCGTAAGCCGCTGAGTGGATGCCGTTGAGAGTGAAGTGCCTGTTTTTCTTTTACTCCTCTCCTGGGTTCCTTCCTGCCGGACTAAGAGCCTGAACTCATTCTGGTTCACCTGACTTCATGCTCTCTTCCCACTAAAAACTAAAATGTCTCCTCTAAAAGCACCATCACCCTCCTCATCTGTCTTCATACTGATGAAGATGCATGCAAAGTCTCCAAGCTGCTTTTTAACAAGAATAATGACCCGCTGAAGTTATGATAAGCCAAGTAGGAACATCATGGCTTTTTGTTTTAAATGTGCTTGCTTATATTTTCCAGAGGCTCAGAAATAATGACTCATCCCTGTCCTATTTCTAATTTTAGACACATGAAGGAAGTGTTGATTTAAAAAGGCCATTTTGAAGCATTTAGGGGGATCTATTAGCAGACATGGAGTGTAGGGGGACGGGTTGCAATCCACAATCTTTACCTGCAGTGTGTGTGGTGAGGAGATGATCTCAACGCTGATAGGCTTTCACTGCAGAGTGTTGTAGGAATTTCCCGTGCAAGTTGATACATTGAATTCACGTTTCCCAGCACTAATCCACATCTAGTTGCATCTTTGCATGCCGCCAAAACATTCGTAAATTGTGTATAACCTTGGATTTTTATCTAATATACTGTATCTTATATAGGTGTGTGTGTGTGTGTGTGTGAGACAGAGTTATTGAGTGTTTAAACGTGGCAAACTTTCTGTCTATCCATCTATCGTGTTGAGATGTTCTGAAGTAAGCGCTTACACACACTTCAGCCATTTCCCTGCTTCTGTACCTCTTTCAATATTTTACATTTTGCTGTGATGATGGTAGCTCATTCTCTTTACACGGCTACAGGTTTTATAAACACCTACAAGCTTTCATTATTTACATTTTCTCTCCCCTCTCCACCTCCCCACCTCCCCACAGATTCTAGAAAATACGTTATTTAGACGAACTCCGTTTAAGACAGTAGGAAGGAAGCTAGGTGTTAGCATTGGTAACTTAGAGGCTAGATATGTTTAATTATCGTTTTTTAAATGATCTGATCCCAGTAAAGCTCGTATTTGTCTTCAATCTGTTGACTACAGCCACAAAACGTAGCAGGTCACAGCATGATACTGCAAAACAACTGCAGTTGTGCTCTTCACATGGGTTTCTGAGTGACTGTTACTTGGGTATTTTAGAGCAAAGATATATACAGTTAGGGAATAACTTAATAAGTTAACTTAAGACTAAAAAAAGTTTAAAATGTGAACACTAATATAAATGGATACTTATTTGAATAGTTATTTTTCCAGTAGAGTCAAAGGTTAGATGTCGTTGGGCTGCAGCAGACTTTTGATTGGCTCCCAAGGCACAGCACCTGCAGCCATCCAAGTGTGCACGAAACCTTGTAAACAGTATGCATGACGTCTTCCTCACATAGTGTCATGGCTGGTAACGAGACAAACAATCATCCCAGGTTTTGTTTTTAAATCTTAACAAAACTGACCTGATTTCACCTGGTCCTTCCTTAGCGTTTGAGCCCTGGTGAGTTTCCCACCTTGGGGACGTCACGCCATACTTTCCAACCCTCCCGATTTTCGCGGGAGACTCCCGATTTCACTGCCCTCTCCCGGTTTCCTCCCGGGGTCATATTTCTCCCGCATTTCTCCCGATTTCTGACAAAATCAGATTTACTCAGGACTGTCCACTCGGACTTTAATACAGCCACACCATTGTTTGGTTTCCATGGTAGCGCGTCTCTTTAGTATCGCGCGCAACTGAAAGTCTGAGAGGGTGAGGCAGATAGTCACAAAAAACTGAACAAGAATCGACAACTCGACCCTCTGCTCACTCCTTTCCTGCAAGCTTAATGTTAATCTACAGCTCCGGCGATCCAATGGCAGCCCCCCCCCCGTTTTTGAAATGCTCCCGATTTCTGAGGTCTCAAGGTTGGCAAGTAGGCTATGCGTCGCGCTCTCGTGTATCCATAGCGATAGATCTGACACATCTGTCCATGTCTATAGCTCTTGATGTTGTCCATGACTCCTTCAGCGGACAGGCGGCACACCTCACAGTGCTTCGTTCACCTGTGAATGGACATAGATAGCTACTGTAAATCACACCTGATCGCCTTCTCTTGGTGGGGGACAAATATGATGAGGGTTGGGTGAGTGATTAAGATTTTATGAGGTTAAGAAACTCTCATAATAACTCAGTCAAACCAGAGATTGTACAAATGATAAAGATTCAGCACAGCATACTATTTTCAGTTCGTTCTATTTCCAAAATATGAAAATCCCTCCTCATAACCAGATGTTGTCTAAATGTTTCTGTCAGTTTGGATTGCAATAACTTTTGTGATCTCTTAACATTTTTTTCACTGCCTCTAATGGTTAAACCTAAAACAACTTTTAATTACACATATACTAATGTAAGATGGTGAACAGAACCGGTGCTAGCATGGCTGTAGACCATAGACTGTATATCTGTAGACCTGGTGGTCCGTGAGCGCCCCCTAGTGGTCCGTGAGTATATTGGTACAATTTCACATTTGAAATAAATTAATCTATTTAAGTTTTCCGCACTCTCGCGGGAATATCTCCGCAGTGGTGCGAGCTTAAGTTTCACTTTCAATTGCATGATATAGCCCAGTGCAACACCTTCATCACACAGGTTGCCACTTGTTTGTACCATTTTCAGGCGATTTGTAATCTGTTCTAGAAAAACGATGTGTTTTTGGATATTTGTGGAGTTAGGTGGTCCGCGAGTGTTTTTTTATTGGTTAAGTGGTCCTTGGTATGAAAAAGTTTGAGAAACACTGCTCTTCTAGACTGTTAGAAGTGTATTTCAGTCATTCTCCTAAAATGTCTATTGCAATATATCAATTGATGACATTCCTGGAAAGCCTTACTAATACATATAGGGCATGCCAAGCTTATATAAATACAATCCTGTAAGTAAAGGAAGTATTAGTGGAGCAAAACAGCTGAGATAGATAGGATATCAGACAGGGTTTGCCTATTAGTTAGGGCTGCTCGATTATGGCAAAAATCATAATCTCGATTATTTGGGTCAATAATTGTAATTGCGATTATTCATTGACTTTGAAAACATCCATTTATTGGAGAAAAACATTTGATCAGTATGTTTTTAACAGTTGATTACCCTGAACTTTAAGTATAATTCAACTGAAAAAATAAATAAATTGTAATCGTTGCAAGCCATAATCGTAATCGCGATCAAAATACGATTAATTGAGTAGCCCAACTATTAGCGTATATAAGCACCTGGCCACTTCTATAACTTAGGTCACATGACCCTCATCCTATCCTTGTCATTTTAACCCCACCAGTCCTTCCCCTGTGCTTCATCAGCACATGTTCTGATGCGTGAAGCAACACTTTGGATCATTGAGCTACAGCGGCTACATCCAGCTTTCCTGCCGTTTGCTGTGTGTTGTTGCTGGTTTTTTGGCCCATGTGGCATGAACATTGAAGTGTTTTCCTTATTTCCCAAATCCAGATGTTTCTTGTGGATATTCAGGGCTTCAGATGCTGACATGTCTTTATCCCCCACCCCAGCTCCTGATCTGTCCTCCGGTCACTCGGTTCTTCTTCGGCCGACGGGAGCCCTTCCACAAGCTGCTGATCCAGGGGGACTCAGCGGGCCGACTGTCCCTGTGGAGCGTCCCCGACAACTCGCCTCTGCAGCCGCTGTCCACCGCCGCAGGTAGGGATCGGTTCTCTGGAGATAAAGCTGTTTGTCCATACTGGGACATTACAGAACGATCTTTCAAAATCTTTTAAGTGAGAAAAATCACGCTGATAAGAACAAAGTTGATGCCATCAGCATTTAGTAGCCATTGATATACACTGAACAAAAATATAAATGCAACACTTTTGTTTTTGCTCCCATTTTTCATGAGATGAACTCAAAGATCTAAAACATTTTCTATATACACAAAATAACCATTTCTCTCAAATATTGTTCACAAATCTGAACAAATCTGTGATAGTGAGCACTTAATAATAATAATTATAATCCATCCCACCTCACAGGTGTGGCATATCAAGATGCTGATTAGACAGCATGATTATTGCACAGGTGTGCCTTAGGCTGGCCACAATAAAAGGCCACTCTGAAACGTGCATTTTTGCTTTATTGGGGGGGTCTGGGGGGGTCCGAAAACTAGTCAGTATCTGGTGTGAGGGTTATGGTTAGGGTTAGGGTAATGTTGTGAATCGAGTGGCCTGTGTTCGTCGTATATTTTTGTTCAGTGTATATATGGCCAAATTGTGTCGCAAATGTATCATGAATTAGTTTCATGACCCATATTATAATATGCAGTTTTTCTCTGATATATTCTGCTTTGAAGTTGTTGAGAATGACTCAGCTGTCATCTCATGAAATACTTCAGAGGCCTCCCACAGTGGATTTAAAGAGGAAGTTAGCAGCAGGAAGTCCTCATGCTGAAACCTTTCGGGCCCGTTTCCCCTCTGGCCACAGGCAGTATCACTTCCTGTTAGTATTCTGTCGTTATGCTGACCTGGGATGTTCCCGCCATGTCCACACCGGCATCCAGGAAGTTGCTGAAGTCCTGTCCGAACTTGCTGGTGGCGCGGGCGAGGTCCTGCGTGGTCCCTCTGGAGGCCTGCACCACCTCGTTGGCAGACTGGTTCAGACCGGCCGCCACCTGGTTGAGCTGACCCTGAACCTCCTGGAAGCTTCTGCCACTGGACGGGAACTAACAAGAGAGAGAGAGAGAGGAGAAACATGAGAGACACAAAGGAACAAGAGGTCGCTATATATATATAGACATTTTTATTCATTGGGATAAACCCCTTGAGATGCACCATCTCGTTTTCAAAGGGGTCCCGACAATAGCAACAACTTACAGACATACATAAACAAAAAGACAAAATGCAAAACATGACACACAAGACAAACCACATACAGTCTGTTCAAAAAATCAAGCAAAGCACACAATCATTACAATTTGAGACAGTCGAGCAAATCATCAATTTCAGTTTCATTAATAACAAGTACTGACCAGTTGAAAGTGAGATGATAATGCATGTTTAAACATACCCAATGATCTAATAGCAGCAGGTAAAGTATGAGGGGACAGAGAAATAAATCTGAACAGAATGTCTAACTTGATGATTTGGTGAGTAGGGTACAAAATACTGCTTTAAATAAGGGGGTAGTTAAGATAAATGCATTTAAATATCAGCTGAAGCCAATGCGTGTGTCTTCTTACATTTAAAGAAGGCCATTTAAGTTGGTTATATTCAGTAGCACTAACATCTGGGAAACTCACAATTTTAATGCACGTTTTTTAGTCAGACTGGTTTGTTGTCATTCATGTGAATGCGGTTTTTTGGTAAAGAATACAGCAGAAATAATAAGGAAAACAAAGTATGTGTGACGGAGATATAGCATAAAAAACAAGAAACCGGCAGGAGAGGTTTAGCTGAAGTTTTCAAATCCCTTTTTGCAAAGACTGAAAGAAGTGTGATTACATTTGAATGGCTTTGGGCAGCTTTAAAGATAATATACCATACTGCTTTCAGAAAGGGACAATTCTAAAAGCTTTGACATTAACATGGCTGTTATAGTGCACCCATATTTAAGTATTTGTTATTTGGGACCCTGTCTACAGTTTTGTTATTTATTTTTAAACAACAGTCTTTGGGCCCTGGTCCCCTCACAGAGAGGATCTTCACTTGGAAAGCCACACACCTCAGTGAGAAGAAGCATTCATCTCACCACTGTTAACACATTGTTAGTGATTCAATCTGTATTACTCACAGAGTTGGACAGGAGAGCTTTGCTGGCTTCGCCCACAGTTCGGATAGCGTTGTCCACATCCCTCTGACCAGGAAGGCAGTTCACACACCTGTTCAGGGCCTGAGACACTGCCTTAGCCACCTACACACACAAACACACACACACACACACACACACACATTTTAGATAATAATCAGAACTTTAAAAACAGAAATCAATACAACTTTGGGAAGTCGGCCAACAGCTTGTTTTCTTACACCCCTTAAAATCAAGAAAGCTTTAGGAATATGAGCTCTCAGGGATTAAACACACACTCTCTCTCTCTCTCTCACTCACCTGGGCGAGTCGCTGCTGACTCTC
>CALSBZ010030474.1:0-10738 GCA_943591055.1 Gobionotothen gibberifrons
GGGAAAAAGTAGCGGCTTATAGTCCGGAAAGTACGGTAATTGGTTTATAGTTAGTCTGACTCCTAAGTTACAAAAATATTTAATTTCTGCTTTTACCAAATAAAAATCAATCACGCAAAGTCCGAATCTACCGTTTTTCCAACCCAGTTTGAGATTTAACCACGGCGACTTCCGCCCACTATTAGCTTATTCGTTATTCTCGCGTACAGGAGAGAAGTTTAGGATAAATGAGACCAAATGGAGTCTCTGGATTACGTTTCAAATGTGGTTACTTTAATAAAAAATATGGCACGGTATTGTTACAAACAGGGTTGGTTCAGAGAGAGAACAACTGGGTGACCTCTCATGCAGGGGTGAAAAGAAGGGCAGAGAAACACATTTTCAGCAGTTAAATAGGCCTGGGGGCCCCTCCTCTTCTGCCGGTTCTCTGTAACGTAATCTTCCGCTGGCTTTCCACCAATATCCGATATGGTACATAACAGAGGATTTTGACATTGTACATTCAATACATAACTAAACACGCCATTTTTCCTCATATTCTCTTTCATGACTTTTCATTTATTTCCTTTTAACAGTTACAATCGTTACTTTTCCTTAAAACCTGAAGTCAAGCTACTGTTGGTATTTCGGAGATCCCTTCCGGAATAGCTTTTCAAAATAAACTTTAATCACAGGCATAAACTATTATAAAGTATTTTCACAATAAAAGCTTGACATCAGACTTCTGTTTTTTCAGTATAAATCAGCATTTAACTGATGGCATGTTTAAACTAAATTATGCCATAAAACATTGATTTTAATTTCTAACACCACTGCGTCAATGTTTTCATCATGCGGAAGTGCCTGTAGTTCAAATTTAAACTGGGTTAGAAAAACGACGGGCGCGTCTGAGTGGATCCTGTTGTTAGTGAGTACCGTGAGAACCTGGTGATTAATGAGCACTTTGGTCGGCAAGACACAATACCCACGCTCATACCTGTAACAGGACAGAAATATACTTTGGAACCGATGGAAAGACACCATAGTAGTCAGTAATATTCTAGTGTGAACACGGCTCAGAGTTGGATTCTCCTCTGCCTTTTTGATTTTCCATCTCCTAAATGTGTTGAAGAACTTCCAGTGCTCTGGAAAATGTGTGTGCTAAGTGAACAAACAGACATTGATTCAATTCCAGAGTCATATAAGCTAAAACATGATCCTAAGAGGGGCTGAGGCAGAGGAATCTGGGGTCAGATAGGGGTGAGGGGGTCATTGAGTACATTTCAGTCCACTCAGTGTGTACTGTTTGTTTGGGTCCATATTTTTCTCTTTTTAGGAACTGATGCTTGAGCAGGAAATTGATTTCATTCAAACCTAGTGAGGCTTTTAGGATATCAAGACTCTTAGAATGTCTTAGCGCCATTAAGGACTGGGCGGCAGATAACTTCCTACAACTAAATGCTGATAAGACGGAGGTTCTGGTTGTTGCACCAGAAATGATTACGCCCTTGATTCTGAAAAGTATTGGACCATATTCCTCTGCTGCCAACTCCAAACTACGCAATTTAGGGGTAATATTTGACTAATCTGCATCGTTTGATACCCATGTTAAGCAACTGGTGAGATCATGTTTCTTCCACCTACAAAATATTAGCAAACTGAGATCTGTAGTTTCAACACCCGACCTAGAAATGATTATTCATGCATTTATTTCATCTCGCATTGACTACTGCAACGTGTTATTCTCCTCTCTCAGCGTGTCTGCCCTTGGTCGTCTGCAGTCAGTCCAGAATGCAGCTGCAAGACTTCTCTCCCGGTCAAACAAATGGTCCCACATTACCCCGATACTCAGATCACTTCACTGGCTCCCTGTAGCGTATAGGATTAAGTTCAAAATCCTCACTCTCACCTACAGAGCTCTGCATGGTCAGAGTCCTGCTTATGTGGCCGACTTAATTCACCCTTATACATCAGCCCGCCCACTCAGGTATCACAGGCAACATGTACTGTCTGTCCCACGTACCCACCTTAAGACCCGCGGTGATCGAGCGTTCGCAGCAGTGGCTCCTAAATGATGGAATGCTCTGCCTCCTCATCTACGGTCTGCGGAGTCTGTTGACTCTTTTAAAAAAAGACATTCCTGTTTGGTCAGGCGTTTGGGTAACCGGTGTGCTTGATCTTATTCCATTTAATACTATGTTTTTATTTTTGTTTGTTTTAAATTTCATTTGTAAGTTTTGTTTTATTGTGTCTTAAATTATGCTCTGGTGCTTTTATGACTTCTTAACATGTGGGTTCAGTGTTTCCCCTAGGTTTACTGCTTTGGGAGGGTGCTGCCTGAGAGGGGGGGGGGGGGGGTGTTGATTAGTGCATCAGTGTTTCTTAGGGCCAAAACACTAAACTCACAACTTAAAATGAAAGCGTTTCGTTTATTTAATAAAAAAGCACATGTTCAACGTGTAAAGTGAGAGTAGATATAGATTAGTTTTTTTTTTTTTTAAAACACCTTGAATTTCAGGGGGGGCGCGGGGCTCCGTTGGCGGGGCGCAGCGCCCCTCCAAGACAATGGTAGGGGAAACACTGATCATTGTACTATATCAGGGCTTCTCAAACTCCGGAACAAGGTCCGGATCCGGACCGAACTGCAAATCAATCCGGATCTTTTTTTTTTTTTAATTATAAATTCTGATGTAAATTAAGTGGACCTATCATGCTATATTGGAAACATATATTGTAGGGCCATACCTATACAAAACATGTCTGTGAAGTTTTTTGCTTAAAATACCAAACAGTTCACCCATTGTAGCCATGCCTCATGCTGCTCATACCGCTCTTTTGCAGCCCATGTTGCAGCCTTGTTAGAGAAACACGGATTTTGGGTCCTTAGCTTGAAAAAAAAAGAGGAGGTGGAGCTAATGCCTGATTAGAATTCTACCGGAGATAAAGTTAAATTCTGCTGTGATAAAACGCCATCCTGTTCTAAACCACATCAAAGATTATTTCTGAAACAGTATGGAGCTCAAATGCTTTTTCTCTTGCGGGTTTATCACAAGGTGAGTTCCTTTTTTAATTCCTGCTTCCTTCCTTGGTTTTCTCATACAGCATCTCTTTATAGAGTGCCACAGTGCCATCATAAATCTATCGATTAGATTTATGATTCGAAAATTATAAAAGTAGGGTAGACAAGTGGATATTATCCGGCTGAAGAAAATGTGATCCGTCTCTTCAATTTGTGTCAACCACAGACCTTATTTCGAGCTATTTTCCAAAATCCTATGGAGAAATTGCATTGTTTTTTGTCGAAGGTTCCGGAAGTGGTAAAATGCTAACTTACTTCCGGGTTTTAGGACACGTCACTGTGGCACTCTATAGTGTGTGTGTTCACTCTATCCTACACGCCTTGTTGGAGCTCCTCCCCCCCTCCCTATGAGCCCCTCCCCCCCTCCGATTGGTCAGCTCGCCCACTCTGTTCTGATGAGTCCACCACCGTTACAGCTGAACATCAGTGTTTATGTGTTACAATGGCGTTTGTTAGCAACCAGAAAATGACACCAGTAATGAACAAACAGATGAGAATGCTGCGTCGGGTCTGGGTGCCGTGTTGGCGGGACGTTGCAGGGCTCGCTGGTCCGCCATGTGCGGCTCGAGGAGCGGACAGTGTGAGGTGGATTACTGGTGTCGTTTCCTGGTTGCAGCGTGGGGTCTGCGTGCCATGTTAGCGGGACATTGCGGAGCTCAGCCTGAGCTCCGCAATGTCCCGCTGGCCTGGCACTTGGTCTATATCCAGCATCCAGGGAAACACAGCGGGAAATCCACCTCACACTGTCCGCTCCAGGAGCCTCGCGGGGCGGACTCCGGAGCTGCTCGGGAGTCCACCCTGGCAGAGGGTGTGCCTATTGTTCTATAGCTGTGTGCCAATTGGTCCATATTTAATGACGTCAATAGGCCCCGGAAGAAAAAAATGGAAAAAGAAAGACCTCCAACGAGGCGTTCTGGGGCAGCAAATATACGTCTTTTCTGTGTTAGAGTTTTACTCGCTACAGGGTGTACTTTGAGGGTTTGTGACTTTGCAGACAGTTTACATGCATAAAAAGCTACATAACACACAAGGGGACGGGTAATAACCAGAAAAGCATATGATGGGACCTTTAATTTAAATTGCCATATATAGACATTTAGTTATCTTTTCCTTTACAGAATCAGCTTTATAACTTTTTCAAATAGCATTGGTAATGTGTGGTTTTATTTCTTTGTGAGAAAAAAAGTAACTTGGTTTGAGCAACAATGTCAAGAGAATACCTAAGTATTTACTTTTTTAAACCTTGCAGATCATCAACTGAACAAATTCTGGATGAGAAATACTTTTACATTAAAATAAAAAGCCTTGTCCTAGGGTTATCATAAAGGAATAGCTTTGAAATTAATTTAAAGTCTTATCGGGCTGCTTGTCTTTATAAAGAGTGGTATTATAAAAAAAAAGAGACAACAATGATCAGAAACTGAAGCTTATGAATTCGTTTTCATTAGATATTCACATTCAGGATAGACTGCTGTTTGCTCATGACTAAAGCCAACTTTTCAAAGTTAAAAATCATTCCAAACAACATTAGGTGGTCCCTGGGTAACTCACATTTTAAGTGGACACATTGTCATGTCTGTATTGATTAGGCAGAGCTAAGGCCTCCCGCATCTCCATCAATAATCTGACCAGTACTGATTTTACCATCTCTGACCACCTGGCTTTCACCCAGGACATCCATCTTTTTGCCAATTTTAGGGCTTCCCTTAACAACAACAACAACAATGACCACAGAGACATGAATTGCAAAAATTATCTGGCCTTATTTGTTCCAAATATATAAATGTACAAAATGTACCACACATATAATATATTTTAATTGAAGTCCTTCATTCTATGATTTTCATGTCTCATCTCATTACAATGCTAATATTTTTGCAGTTTTAAGAGGGTTTAGATGCAAATAAAACAGATGCAGAGCAGCTCATGTGATTACACTCAACATCAGATTAAAGAACGATCAAGTCCCAGCAAGAAGTCTACATATCTCCTTTCACTCAACACTCGTCTTCACAAGTCAAACCACTGGCTTAAAACACGTAAGCCCTGCCGCAAATTTGCACATGAAGTCAGGCTGATAATAGTTTTTTAAACTGCCACCCACAAGATTTCTATGTAAGACTCCTTCAGTCATCCACCTTCTTTTGCACATCTTCTTTTTCCTTCACTGCATGTTTTTCCTTTCTTCACCTCTCCATCCTGTTCCGACTAAATTGCCTCCACTCCTTTTATTTCTCCAATACCTTGTCATCCTTTAACGTTTTCAACTTTTCCTGCCCTATTCACTCCTTCTCATCTTCCTGTGCCACACCCTCACCTCAGCACTTCGTAGAATTCTGTCATATGTCACATCACATTATGCATTTGAATAAAACACAGAGGTTTCAAGCGTTGACACACACACCAACCCTAAGGGTAACCTAATATATTTCTGTGTAATTTTAGGATTTTACACTAATCGTCTCTGAAAGGAGCTGAGTAGACAGACACAGAGATCAGACCCTGCGGCTCTTTTCTGTCTCGTCAGCTCAGAGTTGTGTTTGCACAGGGTGTGAAGACACCAGGATAGGAATTGGAAAGACAAGGACACACATTAGTGAATTTTGACGGGTGTCAAATGGAATAATCTGAAGCATTTGGATTGGCTGGGACACGTCTGAGGGTAGATATAGAGAGATCATGCAGTAACACAATAGGGCTGCAACAAACGACTAATCTGATAATTAATTAATCGACTATTCGGATTATGCCTTGCACAATTTCTCAAATGCTCTTATTTAGCCATCAACTTTTAGAATTAGCTTGAGGTTGTTTTAGGCAAGTGGAAACTAACAATGAAGACAATAAAGAGGAATAATTGATTCAAAAATACATATTTTATTAAACTTTCTGCTGAAAGATAAATACAAAATCTGTCCGTCAACATTTTAAACCAAGGATATCAGATCAGATAAAAGATAACCTTGGATGGGTATCGTTAAGGTTTTAACTGTACTACTGTTAGCAATTAAAATCAATGTTTTATGGCATAATTTAGTTTAAACATGTCATCAGTTTAAATGCTGATTTATGTCTGATGTCAAGCTTTTATTGTGAAAATACTTCCGGTTAGCTTCCGTCTGAGGTTAAAGTTTATTTTGAAAAGCTATTCCGGAAGGGATCTCCGAAATACCAACTTGACTTCAGGTTTTAAGCCAGAGTAACGATTATAGCCGTTAAAATGCAATAAATGAAAAATCATGAAAGAGAATATGATGAGAAAAGGCGTGTTTAGTTATGTATTGAATGTGCGATATCGGACAGTAGTGCAAGAAGGCCGGAAGATTACGTCACAGCCGCCATTGAAGAGGAGGAGCCAAATGAGATATATATGCAGGTGACGGAGTTTTGTGGAGCCTCTTCTCCTCGGCCGAACACTGTGTGAGGAAGCTGCAGCTTTCCTCCACTGACTGCTTTCTGTCTGATTCACTACCGCGCCATTTTAATTAAAGTACACCATTTGAAACTTATGCCAGAGACTCAATTTGGTCTCATTTATCCTAAACTTCTCTCCTGGATGCGAGAATAACGAATAAGCTCACGATAAATACATTTTTGAAGCTTGTAAAGGGAAGGTGACAGCTCTCACTCGCCACTCTGCAGTTCCGCAGCGCCGCTTCCCCTCCCTCCGGCTGAAATTATGAATGCAAGGCGTAGTAATCAGATAACACGGCAGGGTCTGTTACAGTTTGTTTTCATCTGATTTCAAATAAACAAAGTCTTGGCTTTCAGAATATTAAACTTGTTACGGCAAATTCAGATGATAAATAAAACTTTGAAGCTTGTAACGGCATTATTACAAGCGGAGAACGGAGTAACTTAACGTCACAGCAGGCATAACAACAGCCGGTGTTTCTCGTGAGTGTTTTCCCCGGGAAACAAACACAATACACACAAAGACAAAAATACACAAACACACACACATACACTTAAATGCCATAATAAGGAAACTTTTTTTTTCAATGCCTCGCAATCTACCCACAATGCCTTTGCGATCGACGGAATGAGCACCCCTGTCCTAGTGGCTCCGGACCGCGTCGGGGCGCCGTGGTACTCAGATGACACAGATGAAGGTGGGCCAGCCCTTGGCGGTTCCCCAGTTCTGGGGGGCGATGTCTCAAGAGGCAGGTGCAATCGGGGCGTTACCCACTCTCATCCAACCTCTCCAGGCTTGGCTCCTGAGAGGTACAGGGTGGATTGTCTGACAGAGTTATTCAGTCTATCCAGGCAGCTAGAGCCTGTTACAGGCCAAAGTGGCTAGGATTCCAGCGATGGTGTCAGGAGCGGAGAATATAGCCCCTATCTTGTGAGTTAGGCTCTATTTTATCCTTCTTACAGTTATTGGTGGACAGAGGGCTTGCTCATTCCACAGTGAAAGTGTATGCAGCAGCCATCTCGTCCTGCCATGAGGGATTTGGCGGCAGGTCAGCCTTTAGAAAACCACTGATGTTGCAGTTTTTACAGGGGGTCAGGAGGCTGCGCGCAGTAGTGTACGCCTCCACCCCGCAGTGGGACCTGCCCTTAGTGCTCGAGGCTCTGGTCTCAGAACCGTTTGAGCCTCTGGAGCTCTCCTCCCTGAAAGCACTGTTGTGGAAGACAGCTTTGCTTCTTGCCTTAACGTCAGCCAAAAGAGTGTCCGAGTTAACCGCTCTGTCGGTGCACCCGAGCCGTTTACTGATTCGGGGTGAACAGAGCGGCGCGACACTCAGACCGAACCCCTCCTTTGTTCCCAAAAGCCTAAGGAGTGCGTTCAGGTCGAGGGCTATTCAGTTAGGGGGTTTTAGTCTTCCCCCCCATCAAATCAAATCAAATCAAATTTTATTTATAAAGCACATTTTTAAAACGATTTTTGGTCGAGCCAAAGTGCTGTACATACAATAAAAGTGCTTTACAATAAAAACACTTTACAACAAATACAACAGCACAAACAGCGCTGGAGGAGTTCAGCTATATATACATTTAGTGCTTTAAAAACAAATAAAAGGATTTAAAAATCAATTCGGAACCGAATTGGAAGCCAGTGCAGTGAGGCCAGAATTGGGGTGATGTGGTCACGCTTTTTGTGGCCCGTAAGAAGACGTGCAGCTGCATTCTGCACTAGCTGCAGGCGTCTAATTGAGGCCTGGTCCATACCCACATACAGACCGTTGCAGTAATCCAACCTTGAGGTTACAAAGGCGTTGATAACCCTTTCCAAGTCTTTAAAAGATAAAAACGACTTGGTCTTAGCCAATAGTCGTATTTAAAAAAAGCAGGTTTTAACTACGCTGCTGGCCTGCTTATCAAATTTAAAAGTGTTATCGAAGGTCACTCCAAGGTTCTTGACAGAGGGGAGGATGTTTTTTTTGAGGGAGCCCAGAGTATCAACTGGGGAGGCCGGAGGTTGGGGTCCAAAAAAGATGACCCCAGTCTTACTCTCGTTTAGGTTGAGGAAATGTTGGCTCAGCCAGGATTTGACCTCTGTCAAGCAGGCCATCAATAGCTGTAAAGAGTTTGCAGTGGAATTGAGAGGCAGATAGATTTGTACATCATCTGCATAACAATGGAAGGGGACATTGTGTTTTGTAAGGATTGAACCCAGGGGGAGTATGTAAAGGAGAAATAGAATGGGGCCCAGAATCGAGCCTTGGGGAACCCCACAGGTAAGAGGGGCTTTGGCAGAGGAGAAGGCACCCAGCTGTACTGAAAAGCTACGGTCTGTCAGGTAGGACCTGAACCATGCAAGGGCAGAGCCTGTGATGCCAGCGGACTGTTCAAGCCGTGACAACAGGATGCTATGGTCCACTGTGTCAAAGGCAGCTGTCAGGTCTAACAGCACCAAGACAGCTGGGCTACCGGAGTCGGCGGCTAGGAGCAGATCATTAAAAACTCTTAAAAGGGCTGTTTCAGTGCTGTGCATGGGTTTAAAGCCAGACTGAAACTTTTCATGGATTCCATGCATGGTTAAAAAAGACTGCAGCTGGGCATAGACTACTCGCTCCAGAACTTTGGATAAAAAGGTAGCTGGGAGATGGGCCTAAAATGTGCGAGAATGGAAGGGTCGAGATTTTTCTTTTTAAGTAGTGGCTTTACCACGGCATGTTTGAAGGCAGCTGGGACACATCCTGAGCCAAGAGAGGTATTTTTAAGTAATAAAATACTTGCTCCAACTGAATTAAAAACATCTCTGAGAAGGCGAGAGGGAATGCTATCTGAGCTGCAGTTTGTCGGCCGCAGGTGCTTGACCACATCTGAGAGAGAAGAGAGGGATACAGGCTCAAAGTGGTCTAGGACAGCAGGGCACAGGAGAGGAGCAGGATCTGGGGTAGCAATAGTGTGGGCTAGCCTAAGAGCAGATACTTTTTCGATAAAAAATGTAAGGAACTTATCACATAGAGTAGTCGATGGCACAATTGGAGAAGCATCACAGGGATTAATGATTGAGTTGAGGACATTAAAAAGAACCTGAGGCTTATGGCTGTTTTTGGAGATTAACAGCGAAATGTGCTCTGTTTTGGCTGCTTTGACTGCTGTCTGGTAGTCGGAAAGACAAGCACGAAGGATTTCTAAGGAGACATGGAGTTTATCTTTTTTCCATTTTCTCTCTGCGCGCCTGCAAGCGCATCTGAGGGCACGAGTACAGTCATTTAGCCAAGGCTCTGAGAGAACTTTGGTGCGTCTAAGCGTAAAAGGAGCAACAGAATCCAAAATTAGTGTACATGTCGAGTCAAACGAGTCATTAAAAGCACAGTTCACATCAGAAGGTGTCTGACCCCCTCCCCGGACGTAATGCGCCTTTGCCTTTTCCCGGGATGGGCGAGGTGCGCGCTGGCCCATTACGGGGCGGAGGGGGGGTAGCCCTCCACACTTTAGTCCACACACACTCTGCACGGGGTCAGTGTTTGAGTGTAGGGCATGGGGACTGGCACTCTCCCTGTGATCCTTAGGGACTCAGGGAGGTAGGTGCACAGTGAGCCCATACAGGGCAGGGGGTTCTCCCCATCTGCCTATGGGCGAAGGGGGGGGCCCCCAGCACTGTTTTTTGAGCACACTTTCTGCGAGGTAAGCGCAGCAGGGTGTGCTCTGTCAGCTGCAGCCCAGATTTCTCTACGGTCACAACCGGGTTAAAGGAGAATGTGGGTAGTGTTGCCAACTCCATAGTAAGGAAAGTAGCTATTGGCTGTCCGAAAAGTCCCCAGAAGTCGCTAAATGACGTCATCGCCTAATTTGCATATCATGTAATGGCGGCTGTAGGAGAGAGCATGGGAGAGGGGAGTACAAAAACGTTCCCAACCCTTCAAGGATCAAAACTTGAAACCACCGGAGTTAAATCCAGACGACAGTAGATCAGAAATGTCTCTATTCTGCAAGGTAAAATTACTTTTTTGCTTTAAGCAGAACATAACTCAGAACTCTTGCTAGTACTCTTTTCTTTTTTTAAACATGTTTAGGACTACAAATTACCTTTCTACTGTTGATTCTTTTTATTTCTTTATTTTTTTTTGCCTAATCTCAACAATTATTTAATGACTTTAATGGTGTCTTGACCCGCATTACATAAATCACATTTGTTCCAATGTTAAATGCTAGAATATTCAATGGTGGAATTGCTAGCTACAGATGAAGCACTTACTTTAGGACAGTTTGAAACGCGAGGGCAGT
>CALSBZ010030483.1:0-13378 GCA_943591055.1 Gobionotothen gibberifrons
CCCCCTGCCCTCCACCTCACCTCTCTCCCTACCCTTCCCTCTCTTAGTCACCACATGGATGTGTCATTGTTTCTATCACTTTTTAGAAGTTCATGCCCACTGAAGCGCAGCGAGGTGATCTCCGGAGTGCCAAAACACCGCCAAGATCCTTACACCCCCCCCCCTCCTCCCTCCTCCCCTCTCCACACAGACCACCACCTCCTCGTTCCCCAATGGATGGCACCGCTGACACCTTCCTCCGCCAGGCCTGTGGGCCACATGACGGTCTGACCACACCTCCACGCCAGGCTCGTAAAGCCCCAGGATGTGTATAAATAAGGGAGCAGGAGGAGCAGGAGAACCAGAAGCTGATCAGACCAGATGAAGATGGAGCTCGTCGGGGTTAACTGGGTTCTTGCCGCCGCAGGTTTCTTTCTGTGGACCAGCGTTGGGTCTGCTGCTCCCATGGTGTGCCACTATAACTCCAGAGGTGAGGTCCCATGCTTTAAAATAAATGTCATCTGAACAATTAAATACATATTTGCAATGTTTCTGAGTTGCTTTGGTGCCCGTTGCAGCACTGTGTGAGTTCCAGGGGAAGAACTACTCGCTGGGGGAAAGCTGGATGGACAACGCCTGCATGCAGTGCACCTGTCTGCACCCTGTGGGAGTCGGCTGCTGCGAGACGTGAGTACACACACAACCTATGTGGTTAGATGCAAATCGGTCAAAGTGGGGGATCAAAACGGATGTGTCTTCGTCAAGAAATGTGGGTACAGTGGTGGACAGTTAGCAGGCATTTGCTCACGTATAGAACATTTTGAGTCTTTTTACTTGAGTATTTCCATTTAATGCAACTTTTACTTCTACTCCACAGCAATCTATGAGCAAATATTGTACTTTTTCCTCAACTAAATGTATCTGATAACCTAAGTTATCTAATAATACAACATAAAATCAACTAATAATGAATTAATACATGTCAAGATACTTAATTGATCGCTTGTGGAAATTCACAAAATGCAGGCAGAACTTGAATTGATATAGCATAATACAGTTTAAAAATACTATGTACATTTTGGCTTAAGTACCAGTTGAATGTTTGACCTGTTCCACAGAACATTGGTCATGCTGAAGAACTGTTATTATTTGATTAACAGCATCTCTAAGGGCATAACAACGTTTGTGTGCATTTATTAAGGAACCCTTTTAGTTTAGGAAGATTCACTTGATATTTGGCAACCTGTAACTGCAAAATTAGTCAAATGAAAAGAAAAAAGGAATTTCAAGGAAGTTCGAGTTCAAGGAAAAGTGTTTGTTGAAGCCTTACGAGTGATCGAAAAAGCTGCTGACTCCTCTCTTTTACCTCGATACCTGTCCAGGGTGCAGCGGCCGGTGGACTTCCCCGCGTGGTGCGAGCTGCGTGTGGAGCAGCTGACCTGCAGCGTGTCCCTGGTGCAGACCGCCGACCCCCGCCTGCCCTGCTCCCCCGGGGAGGGCATGAAGGACCCCGGCCACGGCTCCTTTGATCTGAAGCAGCAGCAGCTCGACTGGTAGAAACCATCTCAGACACCGCTACCTGTTCAAGCTGTGGAACCAGTAACCACTTTATACACAAACTGTATCCATATAAGACCTAACAGCATTTCTTCTTTCTGGATTGTATTATAAATGAAGGAAATGTGAGTGAAATGTTTATCTGAAAACATGTTTTAGCACTGAGCATTAAATGTTAACAACTTGGTAAAAAATGTAAGCATCTATATTTAGATCTTTATTTTCAGTATGTTTTTGCTTCTTCTATTAACCCAACAATGACTCATTGTAAATATAAGCAAATATAAGCGTACATTAATATATATAACTATTCCTGTTGACCTGTTCTCTGCTGTAACTCATTTACCCTCTTAATAAAAATCTTGTTTTTAACAAAGAATGTTGAATTTTGTGAAGAAAAGAAAATGGCTTCCTCTGACATAATCTTTCAAATTTAAAATCACACTTTTAATGATGTTTTCTTGCAGTATTTACATTTCTATGCAGCCTTTGCACAAGCTGAAAGAAAAACAGGAAAACGGTAAAAACATAAACAGCTGTTATAATTTTATAACTGAAAAAAAAATTAAACAGCTGTTTTCCTAATATGATAACGAGCTAGTGTGCAAATGAGTAAAGCGATCAAAAATAAAATAAATACAGAAAAACTCCGCAACCACGAACACAGTTGCACGTCATTAGGTCCAACAATAAAGAAGGTTAAGATGCACAATGCATAAGAAACAAGGCAAAACATAGGTTGCATAATATACATATGGAATCCATCACTGGCTCTGCATAAACAATGGGATCAACAAAAACATAATGCTCCTGAAATGTGCACCTCTGTGCTAACAGTGTGTGTCTCTCTCTCTCTCTCTCACACACACACATACACACACCCATTGATGCCTGAATGTCTCACGTTCAAAAAGTCACACACACACACAGCGGTCAAATGGTGATGCTGTTGGTCCCTGAAAAGTGGGACATGTAGGATGCCAAGGCCGGGTTGGTGGGGAAGACTTTGATAGGCAGATCCCAGCTGAAGGTGTCCACGTCCACGTGCTCCGCCCCTGCCCATACGGTGACCTCTGATTGGTTCTGCAGAACTGTGGGCGGCTCCATAGGCTCCCGGGCGGTGACGAATTCAAAGTGAAGGCGCCACCTCAGCATCACTGTAGAAGCAGAGATACATTTGATAGTTAAGTTAACAGTATGATTATTTACATTTTTTTTTCACAAACAGTTAATCGTTAAAATCTCCACTTTATTCACAAAAAAGTTTCCATATTTGCCGTGTGAGTCATTTCCAGTAACATTTAGTCTAATGATGGATAATAAAATGTCTAACACCCAAATCTTCTCCATGTCAAAACATTTGAGCAACACTAATCCACAGTAGAAGTCATTGTAGTAGAGCCCGCCCCATTGGTGCCATTTTTGATGGCTAGAACACAGTGTATTATATTATTATTATTATAAGTATGGTAAAGATATCTGAAATACATTGTCTGAAATATCACTAGATGTCATATTTAACACGTTTCAGCCGACAGATAACTGACCTATGTCGGTGCTGAAGCCCGGCGTGACGTTGAGCGGGATGGGCAGAGAGAAGTGGCTGGAGGCGGTGTGCAGGCACGACTCCATGTGGCGCCCGTGTCCTGTCACACTGAGGATCTGTCCGGGACGCCGCTGGTGCAACTGCTGAATCTCTTCCTCACTCTGAATGCTCACCGAATACTGGAACACACACACACAGGGTATTATAACACAGGGTATTATAAGGTAATATTGTACAACTAAATGAACCACAGTGTGCTTTAACGAGAAGAGGGAACACACCTGCAGGCAGGGAATATCTCCCTCTGAGAAGTTAAACGTGCCAACGATGTCCTCGCCGAGTCTGTAAACCATCTTGAAGATGCAGAACTTTGCCACTTTGCCACGCACATTGGTGATGTTAAACATGTCTGGACAAAGCAAAAGGGATAAAGTCAAACTTGGACATTCAAATAAAGAAGTGTGGAAAACAAATACATGGATAAAAGTTACAGTTTAAGATATGAATAGTTCAATGAAAAGCAGCGACAAAAAGAAAAGTCTTCAGCCTGGAGTTAAAAGTAGTCAGAGTTGCAGGACCTGTAGGTTTCTGGGAGTTTGTTCCAGATATTTGGAGCATAATAACTAGAGATGCCAGAAAATCGGACAGCCCTGGCGAATATTAATCGATTATTCGCCGCCGCACTTAATACTATTACTATTATTAGCATTAGTCTATATTTTGGTTGAAACTAAGTCAGGAAAAAAAAGAAAAACATAAATAATAATAAAAATATATATAAATAAAATCGAAATTCGAAAAATCGAATAATCGCTGGCATCCCTAATAATAACTAAACGCTGCTTCTCCATGTTTAGTTCTGACTCTGGGGACAGAAAGCTGACCCGTCCCTGAAGACCTGAGAGATCTGGATGGTTCATAATTTAGCAGGAGGTCAGAAATGTATTTAGGGCCTAAACCATTCAGTGCTTTATAAACCAGCAGCAGTATTTTGAAATCTATTCTTTGACACACAGGAAGCCAGTGTAAAGACTTCAGAACAGGAGTGATGTGATCCACTTTCTTAGTTCACAAGTCATATTTAGAGATTGAGAGCAATTACTCAAACACTATTTACATCTATATTATTATTACTCTATTTTTTTACTTTCATCATCCAGGACACATGTAATAGGTAAACATGTCAAATCCAGCTTGAAGTTACAAGTTAGCCGCTTTGCTGGTAAACAAAGGAACATCTTTTACATCTCGCTGTCATACATTTAACAATTGAGCTAGAGAGGCAACACCATTTTGCTAATTGCTCTAAACTTATATTTTTACTTGGGAATGATAGATGACATAAAGCGTACATAATCTGAACATGTCCAATTTAAAAAGACAAAAATAAAAACTGATTAAAAAAAAGAATAATGCTTTGTATTAAAAGGGCAACTAGTGCGAGACATAGGGCTTCAAAATACAGCAAAGAAAAGTGAGATGCCGATGAGACTCACGGGGGCAACGTCTCGACGTGGTGATCATCAGCATGTCCAGAGCTCTCTCTAAAGGTTGAGCATCCCTGCGGCTCGCTTCCTCTTCCTCCAGGAAAGGGTTGGAGGGGCAAACTTCCTCGTCCTGGGGAAATGGAGGCTCTGGCATGCCTACAGTTCAGACAGGACCATGTTAGCTATCAAGTTCTTGTTGTAGTAGTTGTTATCATTCTAATTCTTCTAAATAAAGTTTGTTTAAGCACAGTAATCACTTCTCGTGAGTTTTTAAAGTTTAAGTCATGCCACTTTATCAGCACTGGAAGCTGTGCAAAATGCTTGCAACTAAAGTAGGTAGGCGAAAGTGTATCTGACCTTGTAGAACCAGCACTCTGAAGGGCACTCGGAGCAGCTTGATGGGTGAGTTGACTCTCTGGCAGCCGATGGTCAGTTTGTACACGTACTTCACCGCCTGACCACGGTAACTAGGGGGACCATCTATGGGTACGATCTCACTGTATGAATCTGTGGAAGAGGGAGCACACATGTCAGACTGATAGACAGAAACAAAATGGTGTATTTATAAATGTTGCACGACCATTTGGGGAAAATTAGATATGAAGCACCCAAGAACTTTATACTGTAAAACTAGTGATTTGTATGAATGTAGACTTTTTTCACAATGTACATACAGGTTTTGCTCTCCCCGGGGTCCAGGCGCAGGTCACAGAATAATATTTTAGGTGGTGTGTCCAGCACACATTGACCCCGCTCTCCTGTAGAAGGAAAAAAAGAGTATAGATTGGATTCAAGGCATATTACAATAAAACAATAAGGCTAACCAACAGTGCTATAATATCCAGAACCTTTATTCATAACAGATCATTCATGTACACTCATTTCTGCTTTTCTCCTCTCCCAAACTAACCTCTGCTTGGAATAAGCACTGTGTTGCTCTCAGCCTGGACATCGTGTTTGTTGCCCTGGGTCGGCAGAGCCACTCTGCTCTCACTGGCATGAAACTGGCAGTGGATCTGAGCACTGGCCCATGCCAGCATCTCACTGAGACACAGGCAGAAAACACAAAGTTACAAAAGGGTATTTACAGACTGATTAGTTACACGATTGATTTAACTGGTCCCAGTCCATATCGTGTTACAAGACTCACACAAAAAAGGCATTTCAAAGGATCACATAAACATAGCTTAACTATTATCAGGCTCCATGGGCACTGCATGTTGCATACATAAACTAAATCAATGCTTTCAGGGTTCAGGAACACCTTAATATTTGAACACAGCAATGGGCAAAAGACAGGATTTTAAAAGATCATACCTATTATGGGTAAAATACGTTAAAGTTTGAAAACCCTACCTGCTGGCAGAGGTGGACAGGTGGGACATCGGGTTGGTGAATGTTATGAGACACTCCATGAGCTCCCCGGCGAGAAACACAGGGCCTCGGGCCATGGAGGCCACCACCTCAATCATCTGTAACGTTAGACGCCAAAAACACTACATTACCACATCACATCACTACTGGCGATCATAATGCACTGAGATGCTTTGTTATTCTGGAAAGATAACACTACAGGTTTGCACATACCGCTACATGCTAAACAGAAGCTGAATAGTTTGGACTGCTTGCTAGCTAAAAGCTACGATTTTAAGGTCAATATAAACATACATACCTTGGCCTCAAACGTTACTGTTGCGAGTCAAAACGCTGTCTTGTCGATCGGAGCACCTAAATGTACTTTCGAGAAAGCAAGTATACCCTCTTTCCCAAAGTACTAGACATGGCGTATGAGGTTAGCTAGCATTTCAGCTACAGTAAACAACACATCCGCCTCCGTACGACCAAGCACTAACCAAGGGATACACAATTAATATATAAATATCACAACTATAGAAGAAAAAACATTCTCTTTAAGAATATGTTGTGTCCGTCATCATTGTTTTACCTCGATCTTAATCGAATTTTTTTTTGTAGACATCCGACCCCGTGTAGAATTACAGTAAAAGCTTTTGGTCGACCATTTAGAAGCCGTCCCGTGGCACAGTTGACGAGAGGTGGACCGTTGCTATGGTAACTTGTAGGGAGGCGTAAGCTCAATATGTACAACAAACATTTAGTTCTGTGCGCTAACACTTCACATTCTTCAGGAATCCTTTCAATACGGTCTTTATACTTTTATATTTATCCAAATGGAGAAATGGCTGTCAATTGTAGGGGAAATATATAAGTGTTAACTAATACATGTCCCCCTTTCTACTGAGAATGGTACAGTCTCAGCAGCGGCTTTGCCGGTTTCCTGCACTGTGTATCCCTGCGGCACACTTATCAGGCTTCCTTTACTACCAGGCGTTTACTGATTTTGACTTTATCAAGCTCAAGCATCAATTATCAACCTTCAAAATATGTAATCTAAAAAGGGGTTTCTAGTTAAGCTGATGTTTAGATCGGCCAATCTTGTAAAAGGAAGGGGAGTGCGTATGCAGCCTGATCGAAATTGTCACCTGAAAGACAGAGCTGAGGCCATACACTTGTTATTTGACAGCGACAAATGTAAATCATTTGCATATTGACCAGATTGAGCACCGCGCTAGCAGCAGAAGCTACAGTCCTGCAGACAGAGGTTGGTTTGGAGCAGCTGTGGAGTGACGTCGTTCAGGTATTAAAACAAATAACTTACTCTTCTCTACTGCTGTCAATGGCGAGCTTTTTGCTAATAGCTAATACAGTTTGCCACTGTAACCAGCGGTTGGGTAGCTAACGTTACATGATTCATATGAACTAATGTTGTCAGTTTGCTGCTTTGCATGATATCGGCCCTCCTGTATTTCTACCAGATGGTTGTGATCACTCCTTTTAACCATTTGATTTGATCTTCTTTGATGTCATTGTAGGTGTCCCGGCTTTTGTTGAGCTGTCATAAAGAAAAACATCCGGACTACATGCATAGGGGGCCAAGGGGTCTGCTATCTCTGAAAACAGGAATCCAGAGAGTGATGGTGATGCACATTGCTGCAACTAGCCCCTGAGGATATGGACATACTGAGCTATAGAGGCTAAATTCTCCTGTGGATATTGAGAGTATTATAATGGCACTGGGACATTACACAAGAGGGAGCAATTAGTGGTTGAGATCTTCCTGATTTCCTACTCCCATTCATACATTCTTTAAGCTCCCCTCACCTGTATCCTGCTAAAAAATGACTACTTCAGAGTGGGGTGAGAAATCCTCAGCGGACCTTATGAGTCGGTATGTCTCCAAGGAAATGGGATATGGAGTTCCCAAGGAGGGTTGGCGTATCTGTCTGGCACACGAGTTCAAGGAGAAGAGGAAGCCCTTTCAAGCAAAGGATGTCTCGCTGTCCAACGTCTTGGAGCACGTTGGGCTTGGGATCAGGTGAGACATTCATGGGTTAAATGAGATGGGAGTTGCTTATTTACCTGTGCAAGTTTTAAAATCAACACCACCTCGTCTACAGCACCACACCTATTTTCCTGTTGTACATGAACTGGTCCAACTACAAATATTTGTCATTGAAAAACCATTAAATCAACACTCACCGTGGTTAGCTCCTTTATTGACACAGGGTGTTTTCAGTTTACACCTCCACCTTATGTAATGGCAACCTTTAGTCTATACCATGTAACGCATGAGACTGCTTTGACAGAGGAGTACCTGGGGAGGCATACAGTGTCGTATTTCTAAAGCCACCACAGAGAGCGGGTAATCCTGCCTGAAGTGGTTAAGGCTGGCACAAGTTATCAAATCGAATTTTCTATCAACTTAAATATGATATTGTGGTGCCGAGGAATATGGAGTCAGAGGCGGTGCATCAAAGGTGCAAGAGTGAGCTTTATTGAGAAGCTGCAACGAACGTGTCTTCGGGTCGCAGCCCGGGAAGAGAAGAGAGAGAGGAAGGAGGTGCACACAACATATAGTAAACACAACATATATGTCCGTGCGGAAACAATACCTCTATTGTAGTTCCATGTCTGAATTATGTACCAGTGTATAAATACGTGGTCACCACAATATAACTAATAACTGTCTACCTTAGAGCAGTGTCAATGACATACATGTCAGCATTTATCACAGTAAGAAGCACCAAAACAGTAGTATACCCCATTTTTTCTTATGCATTTTAAACTGATAACGCATGCATGCTGTGTGTATTAGCTTTTGTCTCGCGCAGATAGGTGTAGCAACTGATTAACAGAGTAAACGGCTCTTTTGCAACACAGTCTACCATTTCGATTTGTCAATTCGTAGATGATGATGATAAGATAGTGCTTTGTGTTTCTTGCAAAAACGGCAAACAAGTTTTCTCTGTAAATGTTCATTTTAATCAAAAGTATGTGCTTGCATTCCATCCTTACTGAGGTAATGGACATGTGTTTGACCCTAGATCCAGGTCAACTTTTAGGTCAAGGTTCAGGACATTTACTCTTCCAAGTCTTACAAGATTGAGCCAATTTCTCCACTCATACACCCATGATGCTTGTAAAGTTCTCAGAGATATCGAGCATAAAACTCTGAATTGTCATCCTAAAGCTATAAAAAAAACATCCAGTACAGATTTCAACATCTGTTGATCTGACCCCGTTTGTTTCCCTGACAAAGACACGCTGCTGCTGCTTTAGTGGATTGTCGGCACACAGCCAGCAACTTTTGTCTTATCATTTCAATCGTGAGAGCAGCGTGTCTCTGTGACCGTCGATATCTGTCTGGCATCAGGCCTCGGCTGATTCATACTGATTTATACTCCCTGTTGATGATGGCCATAAAGATATGTACTTTGACTGAATAACTTAAAGCTTTTATATCCATCCAAATCACTGCTATTACTGATATTACTCACATTGTCTTAACATGTGACACCTGCAGTGCAATGTAGATGTTTTTAACTCGGCGTTAAACCGCAAACTTGCTTCATATTTCAGAAATCCTTTGCAATGTTGTGGTTATACTGCACAAACAAAACACAATCTTTTTCAACTCTCACCTTAAGGTTAGAGTTACAGTTAGTTAGTTATTGCACAGACTATGGTTATGATTGTGTAGTAGGAGGTTCTTCCTGGGTTAATAGGAAACCCATTTTGAAGAAGCCTTTACTGTCGGACCAATGTATAGAAATACTGTCCATGTTCTGAGCTATTTGCACAGTATGCTGAAGCAAGAAGAAACGAGCTCATACAGCTCTTATAATAAACATTCAAGGAGAAAGGAACAATGGGATTGTATATCTTTTAGTAAGGGAACTTTGCCCTTCTGCTGCAAGCTCTTGCCAGCTGTGAGTAGGTTTGGTCTTTGGTGGAGAACATGGCAGCTTGAGCACACACAGGTTAGATTCAGGTTTGCCTTTTATTCAGAGCTTATCAGGGTGAGGTCTGTTGGAGTTTCAGCTGAGCTGCAGAACAACACCTTCCTGACTATAATGCAACCTGCCATGGCTTTGAATTACTCACTTTAACCAAATCTATTCATCTCACTGTGGTTTCTCTGGACTGAGCTTTTCTGTTCGTGTACATTCAGGCTCCGGCATTCACAGCAAGTTGGCATGGGATCGATGTTCATGGCAACAAGCAGAAAGCCCTCTGTGGCTCAAATGTTATTCGGTATTTTTGTATGTAAGCAAGAATGCTGAGCACTAAGCTTCTCAGAGTTGTGACTTCTTATCATCAATATAAGTTGACATGGTGGACTAGAGGGTAGAGCCCATTGACTGAAAAACTATTTTACTATTTCGATTCATTGATCAATTCATCGTTCAAGTCATTTTTAAATCAAAACAATGCTGTTCCAGTCTATCAATTATGGTGATATCCTGCTTTTATCTGTCGAACATCATATTCAACTGGATCTTTCGACAAAGTGAGAACATTAGTAAGTGCTTTCTCACTGGTGTCATTCACCGCCTTGTCAGCTTTCTGCAGAAACATTAGGATCATTCTTGGCAGTGGGAACGTAAACATGTTTATCACATCTTGTGTTTTTCTCATTTCGCTAAAGCCCTCTGGAGACATTTTGAAGAAGCACTCGAGGTCTAGGAGCAAAGCGTGAGCCAAATGATGCAGAATACATGTAATGAGGGGCTTTTATTACGATGCAGAACTCATGGCCTTTCTACTAAAACAAAAGTTTGACCTCGACCCAGCATCAGCTAGCTTTCTGCTGATAAGGCATATGAATTGAGACTTCACACATCGTTAAGGCTCGCGATGACTGTGATCTCCCTCAGACTCTTGTAGTTGTCCGTAACCTGCTGTAACCTAGCCTAATTAATATTTTACACCCTGCTCTGATAGCGAGTGCTGCACCTAGACTCTCATTCATGCACATCTCACACTGCTAACCTCTCAGATAAAGTAGCCCTCACCTTACAAGTGCTTCCTTTATGTGGTTGCACAATGCACTCGTTTCTCTCTTCCTTTTGGTTCCGGTGCTTGCAAACGTCTGAAGCTGCCTTTTTTTAAACAAGCGAGAGAAAAAAAGAGCATGCAGAAAATTTATGTACACTGTATGGATAATTATAAATGCATTTTAAAATGGTGAGCATGTTTATTCAAAGTAACACATGACATGCAGTCAGGGCGCATTCTGTGCTGTGTTGTAACTGTACTGTATACTCTGTGTGTTCATGCAGGTATCTGAAGTGGTGGTACAAGAAGACCCAGGTGGAAAAGAAAGCTCCGTTCATTGATATGTTTCGTGCCCAACCCTTACGACAAATATATGGTGAGATCAGGATCGTACAGTGTGCTGAGCTTGTGATATTAAATCCTCTCTAAATCCTACTATAACTCTTGAATTTGACCAGCTCCTAAAAGTAATAAGGAAATGACTGAATCCAGTTGGTACTCTTAATTTGCAGGCGCTCCACTTGGTGGCATCGGAGGAGGAACCATCACGAGAGGTTGGAGGGGGGAGTTCTGCAGATGGCAACTTAACCCCGGGATGTACCACTATAAAACTGTCACAGCAAACCAGGTATATAGAGTCTTAAAGTAGGCAGAGACTATGGTTAAAGCATTTCATCAATTCAAATGACTTATTCAAGGAATATTTTCCTGGCTTTATATGTTTTCCCCTATACAATAGCTCATTGGCTTATTTGTCAGTAAGCAATACCTCAACTCCTACTGCCTGTTACGTGAAGGTGTCCTAGGTCTATATATTAGGGTTGAACGATATACCGTGTCATGGCGATAACCGCGATATTCACATCGCAGGGACGTGTGATATTAAGTAGGTAAATTAACTCAAACACGTCATGTTACAATTATTTTGCTGCTTGCTACAAAAGGAAACTTGCGCGGCTCTCATGTCAGGGGTCCTTGAGTGAGTGACATGCAGGCTCTGAGTCTGCATGCACAGCAAAAAACTATTTCAGATGCCTTTGCCAGTGTTACACCATATGAGAAAGGTTCAAAATGGCATAAAGGAGCTGGTGTATAGCTGTTCTTAATTTAAAATTTTAAAGATGTTATTATTTCCAAATTAACAACATGTTTATGTATCTGCTGCAATCCATATTTGTTGATGTTGATCCTTTTAAAAATGTGTGATTCAGTAAGGAATGTGAGTCAACCATTCTCTTAATTCATAAGAACAGTCTCCTTTAAGTACCGACAAAATGCTAATGAGAAAACAAATCCCTCAAACACTTTAAAAAAAAAGGTTCCGCTGAAGTTAATCTCCATAAATGTATGTACTTTGTTCATTTGTGGTGTTGTTTTCTATTCGCTAAAGGAAAGAGCTAAATGTAGACCGCAAAATACCATATATTTCAAATACGACCACAGTGGAGTTAAATGCTAGGAGACAGATTCTCTTCTGACAGCAGCCTAACTGCAATGCATGGTGGGTGTGTTTGGGAAAAGGGTGTGACTCTTTCTGTCCCTGGAAAAACTGTCTCTCTTGGTTTTGACTGCAGTGCACACCACCCTAATGTAGACCCAATAACTGGAGGCAGATTCAGGCTCAAGACATGCCTCTTGGGGGTTGTCAGAGGGCATTCTGGGAAATGTAGGAAGATTCAGAATACCTTTAATAGTCCCACAGAGGGGACATGTACGTTGTGAAAGAAGGCTCAGGCAGTACACTAAACAGTAAATTGCACACTTGTTGGTTATAAATGTCTAATCTCCTAAACCACAGATTAAATCCTCCACTTGCCCACATCCTTTTCTCTTTCTTAGTTTACAGTTTGTTTACGCCGTGGAGGGCAAACGGTTTACCAGCAGGTGCTCTCTGTAGAGCGTCCTCCCACTCTGCAGGGCTGGAACTGGGGCTACTGTGGAGAGTATGCCTTCTATCACGCCCTGTACCCCCGGGCCTGGACCGTTTACCATCTGCCGGGACAGAACGTCACCTTAACCTGCAGGCAGATTTCCCCAGTCATCCCCCACGACTACCAGGTAACCGAGACATCCCTGGACCTTATACATTATAATAGACTTATGATAATATTGTTGCATCAATCTAATTATGACACGCATCATGTCTAACCCCTGATCACCTGAACAATGAGAAGGTATTTGTTGAAAAACCCTCAAGCTTGTCAAAATAAATGTGGGAACCCCAAGACTATGATTGATGTTTTACCTACACTGAACAAAAATATAAACGCAACACTTTTGTTTTTGCTCCCATTTTTCATGAGATGAACTCAAAGATCTAAATCATTTTCTATATACACAAAATAACCATTTCTCTCAAATATTGTTCACAAATCTGAAAAAATCTGTGATAGTGAGCACTTAATAATAATAATTATAATCCATCCCACCTCACAGGTGTGGCATATCAAGA
>CALSBZ010030502.1:0-18290 GCA_943591055.1 Gobionotothen gibberifrons
CCCCCCACCCTGTGTAGATCTTTACCAAAGGTTAGAAAATAATCAATCCTTGAATAAACCAAATGTCGATTAGAAAAAAAAGAGTATAGTCCCTCTTTGAAGGATTTATTTCTCTCCAGACCAAACCAATATCCTCCATTGCCAAATTGATGTTCTTGTTCATCAGCTTGGGCTGCCCAATATGCACATTTGAAGAGTCCAGTTTAGGATTCAATCTTATGATTAGACCCCCCCCCCCCCCATTGAGAAATCAATGAACCACCTAGATTTCCTCTCACTATTAAATATCTCTCCTCTGTGTACTTCTTTTCGAACGTGGGTTCAAAACTAATATTGTTGGAAATTAACATTGCCATCCCCCTCCTGTGGCCAGCTTCAAATGATGATGAGTACTGATGTCTAAAGCCTATAGTCTTCTTAATTTAGCATGCTCTGTATCCGATGGATGCGTTTCCTGCATGAAGGCCACCTTAACTTTATCTCTTTTTAGTTTGGTAAATACAACAATTCCCTCCTCATAGTAGACTCTTAACCTGGCCGGGAACGGAGTTTGAAATCTTATCTTCCTCTCCCTCAGGACCGTTTTCGCTTCTGCATACGCCCTTCGCTTTCTTAACACATCAGGCGTGTAGTCATGATCCAGATTTACCCTCCTTTCGAGATGTTGAAATCCTCGCTTTTGCCAGACCAGTCTCAGCAAGTCTCGTCCTGTAGCTTGACATTTTGACTACGATAGACCTCGGCGAGGCTTCCCCGGGCGGCTTCGGCATCAGGACACGGTGCACTCTCTCAACTCGTAGTTCAAATGTAGCCTCCACAAAAGTTCCCATCGACGGGGAATTATCTTTAAGCCGTGGATTCGGATATTTTCCCGTCTGGACCGACCCTCCAGGTCCGTTAGCTTAGCATCCAGATGCACCTGCAGTTGTAGCAGCTCCGTCACCGCCTCCTCCGCCACCTGTAGCCGTGTTTCAGTCGCCTCAATCCGCCCTTTTGCCTCGGCAACTTTTAGTCTTGTTTATTTCTTTACAAATCTCATTCAGCTGCTGACCGTTGTCTTTCCTGAACTCTCTCAATTCTTTCAGTATGAAACATTCACTTCTTTCCCTTTAGCTCATCAATGAGATATTCCTCCTTTTTCTCAAGGATTCTGTAGAAGACTTCTTTGCCACGAAGCCCTGCTGCATTCAGGGGACCACTGAAGAGTGTCCTCATCTGCTGCTGAGTGGTTGGGATTGCCATGATTTTATCATAACTCGATTGTATCATGACTTTTTCCTCAAGGAGCTCATCCAAAATGTCTTCAACGCAGTTCACTCTGTTGATCAGCGTGGTTCTATGTTTCTCCACAAAGTGCTTACCTGAGGAAGGAGGGAATAATGAGTAAAGTGTTGATGATATCATGAAGCCAACTTGATACATTTCTAAACAAATATATTATTTTCTATAACAGTGACTTCAATGTATGTGTATTGCATTAGTTTAACTGCATGTGGGTCCGTGGAAGGTTGGTTTAATAATTTGGGATAACTACACAAACCTGATGCATATTCTGTGTTTTAGAGAAATTGTTAATTATTTTTGGGAATAGTGGATTGATCATTTTGCCATCGAAGCACATCTGAAATAATAAGGTCTTCTTCTAACAATTACAAATTTGTTTTCTCCAAATGCATTTAAATAAACCTCTCACATCTTCTGCTTTGATGATGGGACATGCAAATATTGATTGAGGAAAAAAGGTTGAAATGTCTCAACATCAGAATTGTATCTTTCTTTTCGTATAAGGCAAAGAAAGAACCAAAAAATTATATTTCCCCAAAGTGTCAAATTATTTCTTTAAAAACAATGCAGCACTTATGGGTTTCTTACATTGGTCTATACTATAGCAGTGTTTCTCAAACTTTTTCATACCAAGGACCACTTAACCAATGAAAAAACACTCGCGGACCACCTAACTCCACAAATATCACAAAAACACATCGTTTTTCTAGAACAGATTAAAAATCGCCTGAAAATGGCACAAACAAGTGGCAACATGTGTGATGAAGGTGTTGCCCTGGGCTATATCACGCAATAGAAAGCGAAACTTAACCTCGCTCCATTGCGGAGATATTACCGCGAGAGTGCGGAAAACTTAAATGTATTTATATATTTCAAATGTGAAAAGTTACCAATATACTCACGGACCACTAGGGGGCGCTCACGGACCACCAGTGGTACGCGGACCACACTTTGAGAAGCACTGGTCTATAGCCTAGACTTTATTTAGAACATGTAAAGCCTTTTCTAAATATTCATCATGAAGTAAATTAGCATGTATGTTTTATAGTCAGAGTCTGGGTTCCTAGTAAAATCTGATAAGTGACTGATCCACGGGGACCACAAACCAAAATCAAGTGCACCCACCGTCTACCATGGTGTATTGAGCTGCCTCTCCAGCTGAGGGTCTCGCAGCTGAAACAAAGTGAGGGAAAATTACAATGATGCTTAATGATGGACAGCAGGTTTAGTGTTTATGCTTTTTTCATGCACACAGCAACATAGCAAAATGCGGTCATTGAATGTGTCAATGATACATGCACTGTCATTGGTTGCCAGTTTAATAGAAGACCTAAAACAATAAGATGTTATTCTATATTCAACAAAATAAAAAGATTAAAAGCAACAATGTGTTACCCCACGTCTCTCAATACTGTTCAGCTTCCTAAGTCTATGCTACAACACATCAGCTTGTGTCCAAGGTCATTCCTATCTCAAGTGAGTGAATTGGGGCTGGGCCATAATATGGTTATCATAGTGAAATCATGATGTCAGACTACACTACATTACATTTTAGATAACGTCATATCACGCAAGTGCCTTTTCCTGGTTTAAGTGCCTGCATCACATATTTTGTGAAAGCATCAATAATCAACCCTACAATTTTATTTTGGTGGAATATATTTGACCAGAAATATTGGGAAATTTGATTATGTCCATATCACACAGCCTTAAATGCCCATTGCACCATTATTCACACTTTTTCTTGTAACCCTACGTCAAAATTCAGTGTCAAGACAGTGTCGTTAATGTGAAGGGTGCAGTTTGAGGAGAAATGTTAACCTGCAAATTCTGTAGAAAATATTCCCATTAGCTGGTCTCAGATAACTGTATGGCCTACCTGCCTGTCAGCCTTCCATCTCGTGCACAAATTTATCTCGTGCCCTCATTGGTCATGTGCGCGTTCACTACTGGATTAACAACGTGTCACGTGTTCTGAATTGACCAATCAGTATCGAGTATTCAACTAAGCCATGTAATAAATGGTATTAAGTTGGACTTTGTAACAAACCTTTCCACAGCTTCTCTGAAGTCTTTGGTCATAAAAAGCACCTGCAGCACACTGTTCAGGTAACATGTTGACCCTTGGTTTTCCAAGCCATGGTACTTAATGGCTGTTGGAGGATGTTGTAAATCAGACTATGCGTGTAAATGGCAAGTCTATAAACAAACGGCACATAGCCTATATCTCACCATGAGGGGACCACATGTTGGAGACACTCTCTTCAGGCGAAGTGTCTCTAGATATTCCTATTCCTGCATTTCCTCTCATGTCTTCCTCCTTAGACTCTGCATTAGAGATGTCAGGTGGTAGCCCTGGTTTTTTAGACTTCACTTTGTCTTTAAACCCTGTTCCTTCATCTCTGTCGATGAAAGCAGTGGCTGCAGCGTCTTTGCCCTCTTCTGCTGTCCCCTCGTCCTCCTCTCTCTTTCTCTTTCTCTTCTCACTCTGGTCCTGGGTCTCACAGGCAGAGAGAGGAGAGCCTCCAGGAGTAGACTCCTCTCTGAGGTCCTGAGTACCTGCAGCAGGCACTGGAAGAAAAGTGTAAATTAGTTTAGGTAATAAATCTGAACAGTGCACATCAGTGAGCATAATGAACATGTTTGCCATCTTACCTTTCTCTTTTCTGTAAAACAGAAGAGAAGCGCTGCTGGATCTAGAGAGACGAATGTGGAAGCTGTGCAAAAAACATTTTTATTTTAGGTTTCCTTTTTTTAGCAGATACTGAAAAAATATATATATACAAATATTAAAATATATAGAGGAGTGCATTGGTGCATGCATGTCGGTATGGATAAATGTCTGTGCGTGGATATATCTGTAGATATTTGGAGAAACACTTGATATTCGTAAATTATATTGCTTTTGTTGTTCTTACCCATCAGTCAGGGTGGAAATATGACTAATTGGGTTTGAGAGTGGGAGAAAAAATCAGCAGTTAACCCTTAAGGAGTGTCAACTTGTGGCAAAAAAAACAACGTACTTCTCAACTGTACCCAACTGGAATGGCGGGTAGTCAAGCTGTTGATAAAAACAAGAACCAAACATAAAATGATGAATTAGGTTTTTCAGACCGTTATCTGTAAGTCTTGACACCATTGAAGTTAAAGTGATCGCTCTTACCAGCTTGACCCAGCTATCATTGAAGCTGTACCATCTCCCATCATCCTCAGATTTGATTCTGGCAATGTAATGTCTGAGATCTCCAGAATGTTCCACCATCGCATACAGTTCATAGGTCTGATTCTGATCACCAGTGGAAAACATGGCAGACATGAGACTCAGGAATTAAATATGTCATGATGAAATAGTAAAATATACTATAAACATACCTCTGGTATCTGTAGGGTGCAGGGAACGTCCACAGTGCAGTTGTTTTTGACATATCTTTTGGAATAGTGGTCTAACTCAAACCTCTTCAGCAGCAGTGTCAAAACCTCCGGATGATGCTTTATTACACATTTCTGGAAGAAAGCAAACAGGTCCCCAACATGTATTATAATGATGTTATAACCCAGTGTAACGTAATGTGAGTTCATGTACACATTACTCACAGTAGTGGCATCAGACTTGGCTCTACACTCGTCGCAGTACATCTGGTTTCCTCCGTTGAAATCTGAAGCTCTGAAAAACTCCTCAATGCCTTTCTCCTAATAACAAGCACTCATGTCATTTGTGTCTGAAACCAGCTCTGTTACAGAATTCCTTATCAGCTTAATGGGTTTACAGTTTTTGATATATCACAAAACAATCTGATGGAAAATATCATATTAAGTTATATCTCTCACAGGCTCCGCCCTCTACTGGACTCTATGGGTACTACCTTATCCTGCGAGCATTCTCCCACTGAAAACTCTTATAGACGTGGCCGGCCATAGGCGGGCCTACCTGAATGCGTGCGCATCACACCGTATAAAAGGAGGCCTCGCCTCCTGACTGTCATCCCTTTCTCTTCAGCCAGCGGCAGTGATTCCACGAGAGACCGGAAGACGTTTGAAGAAGATAGAGTAAACTTACCTCCAGGGAGTCGCCACTGCTAGAGACCCGGGCCTGTCCTTCGTGCCCTAGCTGAAATAGCGGGCGCCGATCCCCACCACCTTGCTTCGAGTGTTGGGGGACCAGGATATGGCCCGGCGGTGCCGCAGGGCTGGTTTCTCTCTGGATGATGGTCATGGCGGCGGGTGTGTGGGCTACTCACTCATTGCTAGAGATGCCCCCGCCTCACCAGGTCAGAGCGATTATTGGGCCGCAAGGCCGAATAAGTAGCTTGGTCCACGGGCCTTGCCCCAGGCCCGGTTCCCCCGGGGACCTCGGTGGTTTCACATGATATAGGTTTGACCCTACTTCATCACAGGCCGCCGCCGCTGCCCGCCGTGTGATGTCCCTGGGATATCACGCCGCGTGTGGCTTTTCAAAGAGGACCGTGTTGGTCTCCTGGGAGCCCCCGTGTTGTCGGAAGGGCTCGTTGGAGCGATCTCCTTGCTCGCAGGATAAGGAGCAATCGCAGCGAATGGCTGCTTCTTGCCCATCCCCAGAGGAGGAAACACTGTCCTACACTCCCCGCCCCTGCTGTAAATCCCAGTAAAGGGAGCCAGCAGGAGGTCGTGTGAGTGGAATAAATCGAGTGCTGTTAAGCACTGTGCGGGTTCAAGAGACGCTATTGCCGGCGTACTGTTGTTGCATTTCGCCGTTGAAGGGGAAATGCAACATTAATACGTGGGCGCGCGGCCCTCGTGAGAGTGGCCGCGGGGCGTTCAGGGACCTCCGCAGGAGAACGGTGGTTTACGTCTGTAAACTCTAGTTCTAGAGTGGTGTGTGTGGGAAAAATGCATTCGGTAAAAACGATTGTTTTTTTCCAGAGTAAGAGTTATATCTTTCCACAATTCCACTTTTCCCCATAATGTTCGTTTCAAAGAGACGGCATTGTGACGGCACGCGCGGCCCTTCCCCCGAGGACGAGCCGCGCGGTGCGTTCAGGGTCCTCAGTAAATAATCGGCCCTTCCTGTGTCGACCCTCCAGGGGCAAAATCTTCCCTTCGCCAGAGAGTATTACAGCTTCTTAGCTGCGGCCCCACAGCTGAGTGATTGTCCATTAACACAATGTTCTGGGGAATGGAAACTCAGCGGTGGGCTGACAGGACCTCAGTGGAGTCATCGCAGCGTGCGCTCATCCTCTACAGGCTTTCCTGCAGAGGAGGGTGCGCGGCGCGATGGTGAGACGAAGGGAGAGGCGCCGGCACGGAGATGCCGTGCCCACTGCGCCCCCCACCTCTCCGGCCCACCCCGTGGAACCGGTGTCCCGGCACTCACGGGGACGGGCTGCCCGCCTTCACGGATCTGATGGCGGGGGGAGAACATCTCTCCGCCCGGGACGAGAGGGCGAATCCCGCCTCCTCCCTGTATAATGCAGCAGATCACTACGTTTTCTAATAAAAATGAGGTGATCTGTATCCAAATATAAGTGTCTTTTGTTTTCCACAAATGCTACACTTACACACAATGTTAAACCGTACAAATTCCCCATTTCGCTGCCCCAACTGTAACTCCTGTAAAGGAGGTGGCTAGTGGGCATGCGCAGATGATAGGGATGAACTGCAGGAGTGCTATCTAAGGAGAGCGCTATGCTGGTACAGGGACATTATGGCCGGCGTATTACTGTCAGAGAATACACATACGCCTGGAGCAAAGACTTCAATTAATGCAGTTTTCCGTAGTGGTAAATGCTGCATTATGGCGGGGACCATAGTAAAACACACCACGCCTATAAAGACTCCGATTAATGCTGTTTACCGTAGTGGTGAGAACATCATTATGGGGGAGTGCGCGCAACAGCGCGCGGCGGTGCGTTCAGGGTCCTCAGTGAATAATCGGCCCTTTTAAATGGTTATTTAAAAGGGCCGGAGGGGGTCTCCACTGGGACGGATGACCTCCTACATCACAATGTTCATGGACGCATCCAGAACAGGATGGGGAGGGACCTGCCTGAAGAGGGCTATAGGTGGGCGCTGGGCTCTAATGGCGCTTTCACACTGCAGGCTTGGTTTGGTTTGGTTTGGCTTGGTTTGGTTTGGCCTTATTAGGCCTGGCTCACTTTAATGCTGCGCTCACATTACAGTTTAGGAGCTGGGGCAGTTACTATAGTAACGCAGTGTAGGCGGAGCCGTGACGTCATCTTCAACGAGCACCACATCAAAACAACATCAGCTGTTAGCTGTTAGCACTCAAGCTCACAGTCACAGCTCCTCATATCTGTTAATAAACTAGACAAAAGTTAAAAACAAGTACAAACCACAGACTGTCTGTGTCATGGTGAATACAGTCGCTGGCTTATTTATGTCTGTATAGGCCGTTGTTGTGAGTGTGTACGATCGGAGCATTGCGTTAGCTTAGCCGACCTCCCGATTTCCCCGGAGAAAAACCCACAGTTTAAAGGGGAAAATGGGAGAACACCTCAGGGAGAGCAACAGAGGAGGGATCCCTCTCCCAGGACGGACAGACGTGCAATAGATGCCGTGTGTAAATCGAAGAGATAATATATTTTACAGCGTAGGTAGACCGAATGTTTGGAAATGCATGTCTCTGTAATAAGAAGATGCATCACGCATTTTAAAAGGTGTTTCGCCTGCCGTCTGTCTGCAGACTTGTCAAAGCATTAATTCATGATTTGTACTAACCGGTATCAGTATGTTGTTACTTCGGCAACATTTTGAAACTTGTATTACAATTAAATCACGGTCAAATATGTTTAGCATATTCCGCTGGGTTGTTGGCCCCGCTTGTTGGCCTCGATAGAACCACACATTTGTCGGGCCAGAAAAAAGACGAAAAAGTACCCCCGGGGCCGAACTAGGCCTAGTGTGAGCGCAACCACAAACAGGCCCCGCACGGTTCGGCACGCTTAAAGCGAGCTCCGCGCTGCAGTGTGAATGCGCCATAACAGAGTCTCGACACAGCAGCCTCCTAGAGCTACGGGCGGTAGTGTTAGTCCTCCAGCCTTTCATGTCCCTAATTCAAGGGAGACATGTACTGGTCAGGAGCGACAACAGCACCACAGTGTATGGGCTTCAGAGGTGGTTTTATCTCCGAGAGCCCTCCATATCCCGGGACTGGAGAACAGGCGGGCCGACCTCATTCGAGGGGCGGCCCCCTGCCAGGCGAATGGATGCTTCACCCGGAGGTGGTGAAGCAGATCTGGGCCCAGTTCGGGAGAGCGGAAGTGGATCTGTTCGCCAGCCGGTGCAACAATCACTGTGCCCTGTGGTTCTCCATGGCCCTGAGCGACGACCCGCCCTTGGGGGTGGACGCGTTTGCACACGAGCCATGGCCAAGAAAGCTGCTCTACGCCTTTCCACCGCTGCGTCTCATTCTCCCTCTCCTGGGGAGAGTGAGGCGAGAACGTCTGGCAGTCTGGCAGTTGGCATCTGACCCCTTCCCCGGACGTAATGCGCCTTCGCTGTTCTCGGGACCTCCGAGGGTCCCGGGATGGGCGAGGGGCGCGCTGGGCCCTTACAGACCCCCTCCTGCCTCCCGGCAGGAGGAGAGCAGCCCTCCACATTTTAGTCCACACACACTCTGCACGGGGTCAGTGTTTGAGTGTGGGGCAGGGGCACTGGCACTCTCCCTGCGAGCCTTAGGGACTCAGGGAGATGGGGGACCCCCATCACTGTTTTTTGGGCACACCTTCTGCGAGGTAAGCGCGGCAGGATGTGCTCTGTCAGCCGCAGCCCAAACTTCTCCACGGTCACGACCGGGTTAAAGGAGAATGTGGGGCAGCAGCTGCTGACCAGAAAGGCCGGTCAGGGACAGTAGGGTGGAATGTTGTTATTGGACGACAGTGCGGACATTTATCGTGGCTCCGCCCACTGTACCCATAGAGTCCAGTAGAGGGCGGAGCCTGTGAGAGATATAACGCTGGGTTACGTATTGTAACCCTTGTTATATTAACACAGGCAGAGCCCTCTACTCGGGGCACTGTCTGTCCTATCCCGCTCGCTGAAGAGAGGTGTAGGATGACAGTCAGGAGGCGAGGCCTCCATTTATAGGGTGTGATGCGCACGCATTCAGGTAGGCCCGCCTATGGCCGGCCACGTCTATAAGAGTTTTCAGTGGGAGAATGCTCGCAGGATAAGGTAGTACCCATAGAGTCCAGTAGAGGGCTACGCCTGTGTTAATATAACAAGGGTTACAATACGTAACCCGGCGTTCATTGCTGGCAACAGAAAAGTGCTTTAAAGTTTGCAAGTTGTCAGATTCTTACCACGCTAAGGTTCTGACTGCAGGAATCCTCCAATGCAAGAGGGAGATGCCAAAAAGACCTATCAGCGCCAGTCTTGGTATCACAGGATGAACATGTGGTCTTGTGTGTCAGCTGTCCATGGAATATCTGGAAGCCCAAAATGCAGACACTGCTAAACAAATATCTTTCATTCGACACACTCCCTTTAACATGAATGATCTTTACCTTTGATGCGTCATCACCGGTCAGACGCAAGATCTTCTCATAGTACTCAGCAGCATCCTGCTGTCTACTCACTAAGTGGGGAAGAGCAGAAAGCAGTGTGTATTTCTTTTGACAAAATAAGAGGTTATAGGACCATATACAGACTGATATTCTCTCTCAGCGGAGCTTATTCTTTTAGCAGACTGACATCATGTAAATCTTAACTGATCAAATTTCCCAAATTGTGTGTTTGGTTCAAAGGTGGCTTCTTCAAAGGCTCTGTGTCTCTACTGCACTGTACCGTCTTGGATGCCCAGCTTCTTGGTGATGTCATTGGTTTTTGCTGTATGACCTTTTAAGTCACCAAATAGGGATTGAAGTTGAAGATCAATATGCTCAGTATTTTCACTGGGGAGCCTGCACAAAGTTAAGAAATATCGGTGAAGAGATACAAAAGTGAATGTGTAATCTCAATACATTTTGAAAGCATTAAGTTGGACTTTGTAACAAACCTTTCCACAGCTTCTCTGAAGTCTTTGGTCATAAAAAGCACCTGCAGCACACTGTTCAGGTAACATGTTGACCCTTGGTTTTCCAAGCCATGGTAATTAATGGCTGTTGGAGGAAAATGCAAATCAGACTATGCGTGTAAATGGTAAGTCTATAAACAAACAGCACATAGCCTATATCTTACCATGAGGGGACCACATGGAGGAGAAACCCTCCACAGTAGCTACTATTGCATTTCGTCTCCTGTTCCTCGTTAGACTCTGCATTAGAGATGGCAGGGGATAGCCCTGATTTTCTGGACGTAACTCTGTCTTTAATCCCTGTTCCTTTATCTCTGTCGATGAAAGCAGTGGCTGCAGCGTCTTTGCCCTCTTCTGCTGTCCCCTCGTCCTCCTCTCTCTTTCTCCTCTCAGGGTAACATGTTGGAGACCTTTTTTTGACCATATCTTACTAAATCCATGTTGATTCCTTCTTGACGATCGTATCACCCTGCTGAAAAAAACAGCTTAGACCAGTTTAAGATGGTTGCTGGTTTTAGCTGGTGTTAGCTGGTTTTAGCTGGTGTTAGGCTGGTGTTAGGCTGGTTTAGTTGGTTTACCAGGCTGGACAAACTGGCCAGGCTGTTCTTTCTGGTTCAAGACCAGCCTGGTCAGCTAAACCAGCATAGCCCAGCATGGATGTCATGCTGGTCTATGCTGGTTTTAGCTGGTCTATGCTGGTGAAGCTGGTACAGACACAGACAGACAGAGAGGGCGGGACACGGGGTAACGGCGAGACGGCAGTGGTTGAAGCAAAGCGGTATTGTTTTGACTGGCACTAACGGCCCCTACACACGGCCGCGGGCGTTGACGCTTCAACGCTTCTGCCCATTCACTTTGAATGGGGCGACGTCACGATTCGCCGAACTGCATTCTGGGAGCAAAGCGTAGCTTCTCTCGCGGTGCTCGCTGCAAAAGTAGAGCAATGTTCTACTTTTGACGCCTCGACGGAGGCGTCAGCCAATCGAATCATATGCCAGTACAAGCTCTAGCCAATCAAACCGCTGCTTGTGTGTCAGGGGCGGGAGATTCATGTGATTGGTTGTTGGTCGAGCTGCAGACACGCCCGCCGGCAAGCGTTAACGCCCGCGGAAACGGGATTTGATTGGCTGGCGCTGGCTTCTCCGGCTTCTCCGGCGTCAGAAGTTGAACAATTTTCAACTTCTGAAGCCGGAGACGGCGGAGAAGCACAGCCATGCTACCCACAATTCAGTTCGGCGAAAAGTACTAGGAACCTCTGTAGTGTTCCTAGTACTAGTGAACCACTACAGCTTCGACAGCTTCAAAAACGGCTTCCAACGCGTCTGCCCATTCACTTGGAATGGGGTGACGTCACGTTGCCTCGCTTTTCGGCGAACTGAATTGTGGGTAGCATGGCTGTGCTTCTGCGGCGTCTCCGGCGTCAGAAGTTGAACATTTTTCAACTTCTGAAGCCGGAGACGCCGGAGAAGCCAGCGCCAGCCAATCAAATCCCGTTTCTGAAAATCTGACAGCTCAAGCCCTAGCCAATCAACCCGCGTCTAAGCTGGGAGAGATATCCCGCCGTTCATTTCTATATTTCAAAAACAGATGGAGGATAAACTAATTATCGCCGTAGCAAATCACCCGGTTTTGTATGACCAGTCCCTATTAACTTACCGGGATACAACCGGAGGAACCAGGCATGGAGGGAGGTGGCAGAGACAGTGGGTGAAACTGGTAGGCTTTCGCCTGTTTGGGGATTTTATATCCAGTTTACTTCGTTTTAACATCGCTATTGCTTTGTATGTCGGGGGCGGGAGATTCATGTGATAGGTTGTTGGTTGCGGTGCTCAAATAAAATCTCCAACCTTCAGACACGCCCAGCTCCAAGCTTTTTTTGAAGCTGTAGTGTGGACGGGCCGAACGGAGGAGTTGAACTTCTGAGAGGCACCACTCTGACAGCTCTGACAGCTCTGTCTACTGGGAAACGCGCTAAAAGTCCTTCTGGAGGTAAGCAACTCTACACAATTTCACTAGCTAGCTAGCTGTCTTAGCTAACAACAGTTAGCAGCTAACGTTTTCTGCAGTTTGTGTTTCCCCTGAAAAACGTGCCCTGCTGAAAAAACCAGCTGAGACCAGCTTAAGATGGTTGCTGGTTTTAGCTGGTGTTAGCTGGTTTTAGCTGGTGTTAGGCTGGTGTTAGCTGGTTTTAGCTGGTGTTAGGCTGGTGTTAGGCTGGTGTCAGGCTGGTTTAGTTGGTTCAAGACCAGCCTGGCCAGCTGGCCAGCTGGTCTATGTTGGTGAAGCTGGTATTATGCTGACTAACGGTCGAGGAGTTGAACTTCTGATGCGGCTTTCACACCAGCGCTTTTCCCTTTCTAGCTCCGGCCGGGAGCTTTTCTGGTTCAGCTCCGGTTTCCCTTTTCAGCTCCCGCTCTGTTCACATCGCCAAAACTGCCGCTGCTGCGTCATGACGTCACCGTTTACGGGCCTGATAAAAATCCAAACCGCGCGGAAATCCCTCACATCGACAACAACAACAATGGCCGATAGTATTGAAGCGCTGTTCGCTTTGGTTATCCTCTTACAAAACGAAATGGAAGGCATCGGACGACTTTACAAGCGACGACTTCACTTGGAACTTTACAAACATCACATACGAAATACAAGACTTATTTGTGGTCTTCTGCATCTACTTCCCCCGCCCCCGCCTCAACGTAAGAGAAACGTAAGCGACGCCGCCTCTTAGCTCCGAAGCTCTCACCTCTAGACCGACAATTTTTGGGAGCTGGAAGTGAACCGGATTCCGGAGCTGAGAGTGCGGTGTGAACAGGGAAAACCGGGACTTTTCAGGCTCTAGCTCCGAGCCGGAGCTGAAAACGCGTTGGTGTGAAAGGGGCATCTGAGGCACCGCCGCTCTGACTGCTCTGTCTACTGGGAAACGCGCTAAAAGTCCTTCTGGAGGTAAGCAACACTACACAATTTCACCATGTCAGAGAGTAAAAGCTTTCTCGAAGGTTCGTTTTGCTTTCTTACAACGTTACGTTAATGTTAACTTAACCTTACGTTTGCTAGGAGGCTAGCTGTCTTAGCTAACAACAGTTAGCAGCTAACGTTTTCTGCAGTTTGTGTTTCCCCTGAAAAACGCGATGTAGTTATTTAAGGGTGAGTTAACTTAACGTTATCTTACAAGTTGAGAGAGTTACGTTTTGTTTAAAATCGTTAATGTAATGCCATTAGAGGTGTTGTGTTGAACATGAAGTTAGCTAACTGTAGCTCTCTACCAAAGGTTAGCATGTAGCTGTACTTTTTGTGGCAGCTAGCTTAATACAAAAAGGGTTTTTGTGCTTCATTGTAAACTTGTACCTGAAATTGTGGGGACAGTTTTTTCTACTCAATGATACAGACCATTGTTGAGGAGATGCAAAACATACTGTAAATGAGTTGGGTCCGACATACTTTGAGTAATGTTACTTTTCTGCTAAAGAATTAAACCTTATCAGATGAGGACATCACCAAAGTGTGTGAGTCAGTCAGGGGATTTTATCTGTTCTTTGCATGCCATACAGGGATGCCTATGTACACACTCCTCTGGTATTAATAAAAAATATAATTGTAAAATGTAAGTCTCGCTCTTGTCATCGTTCAGGCTTTGCATTTGAACTCCTATGACTGGTTGCAGACTTGAAGGGAACGACTTCCTGGCCTTCCTGACATCCAGGAAAAAGGTGAGATTCTAATCCATTTCAATGCCAAAAGCAAGTTGTTGTTTTGAACTTTTTTTAATATGATTTTTTGGGGAATTTCAGTTTGCAGTAGAGATCTACTGCAAACAGTGGAGAGGGAGGAGATAATATGCAGCAAAAGGCCGAGCCGGATGGTTGCTGCTCCATGTGGAACGTGTTCTATCAGGTAAAGCACTTTGGTACCCAGTTATTTATGGTATTGAGTTTGAATTTAGCTTTTGGAATGTAATTTCCAACTGTGCATTGTAAAGACTGAAAAAACAGGCTAAAGCTTGTCCTCCTGTCTTCTCTTATTTCCTTATCTTTCTTTCAGGTGTAACATATACCAATGGTTGTAGATGACACCACCTCTTTGCTGTCCTACTAGTCAACCCTCCTGATCAGAGCCTTTCCTAAATAGTGGTAAGTTGTTTTACAGTTCAGTGTGAGTTAATTTAGCAACTTAATGCCTTACTGCTGTTGAATAAACCCTATATATATATATATACATCCATCAGCAATCAATATAACAAATCGTCCAACACAAAATAGAAGAAATCTGGAGCTATTCTATTTCTTTTTATACAACAGCATGTATTGGGACTGCTCATTGATGTCATCAAGAGCCATTGAGTCTACCTTTTGTAGTCGGCCTCTCAGAATGTTTATCATTTCTTTGTCTCTTAACATTCCTATAACCATTTGTTTTTTTATTGTTGATATTGTTTTGTTCTTTATTTTTATTGTGAGAATCACTTTGCAATTGTGTAAGTGCTATATAAATAGTTATACTAATATTATTGTTGTTACTAGGGATGCACGATATTGGTTTTTTGAAACCGATACCGATACCGATAACTTCCTGCTTCTCAAGACCGATACCGATAACCGATAATAATATTATATATAAATATATTAAATGTACCTGTCGTTTTTGCATACCTGGTGGTAAAAAAAAGACTAGTAGTGAGCAAATGACATGAGCATTACTACTATGAACAAAACAAAGCCAAGAACAGTTTTGACTCTTCAAAGTGACCATATTTATTTTCCCAAATAAACATAATTGAGTCAATCAGTCAATGTTTGTAGTCTTTGTCCAGCCACTGCGCCGTCAGACCTAGCATGCTAACGGGGCTAACATCACTGGTCCATATGTCCGTGGTGAAACTTATGTCCCGTATATCGTTATCGATCAGAGTATGAAGGAGTGTGCATTGCATTTGTTAATACAAATAGCAAGCGAACTATCTAACTCTGAAACTTTGAAATAGTCCCATACTACCGACGACATGTTTGTTTACTGTCCTGGCTTCACGGCTGCACACCATTTACGTCACAGCCAGGCATGAGTTAGGGAGCGCTGGATTTGTGAAAAACTCCCCTCTTCCTATACCACTAATACCACAGTACTGGCAAAACGGGAGGAGCCGAGTGAAAAACAAGCGCCCCTCATCCCAATCCACCCACACCGCAGTATTTTTTTCTTTTTTTTACCCAAAAAATATATTGTATGTTATCGGTGCTATTAATACTGTTATCGGGTTTATCGGTATGACGTCATAATTCCTAATATCGGGCCGATAATCGTCCCTATGCATCCCTAGTTGTTACCATCATTTCAGTCAGACAACTCACGAGTTTCTTTAACATGTTTATTAGAAGCAGCATATAATTGAGTTTGGCGATTAGGCTCGGGCATCATCACTCCATAGATATACATGCACGATGAGTGATGATTAAATAACTAACCCCTCGAGCCTACAGGTGGAAGCTGGGGTGGTGGTGGGGCAGGCAAGCGGCAGCGATGTAGGTATCTGCAGCAATAGCAGCAGCAAGCGATGCATGGAGAGAGAACTGGCAGGTTAAATAGAGCGGTATATTAAGGAGACTCTGTTTGGTTGGTTGTAGAGTGGCAAGGGGCGTTATGTATGAATGCAGCATAAGTCCTCGAGTTGACTGCCTGAACTAGCTCGCAGGCTTCGCCCCATTACTTTCATTAATAATGTCTTCTTTGTCTTCTTTATTTATCGCTGCAGAAAGGATCATGCCAGCCCACATCAAACACCTGATCAAGAACTTGTGAATCTTCAAGCAGAAAAGATGAAAGCACCTGTTCAAAGTTCCAGTTCCCTGTACATCGAACCATGCCTGTACTCTGTTCCACATGTCTTCAGTCAGTTCTGGACCCCATGACTCGGACACTAGTTCTACCAAGGCTCATTAGAGGTAAGCAGTGGTAGTAGAGTGGAGTTATCTTTGTATTTAGGCTGCAAGTCGACAAGAATAGATTACAAATCGCTTAAAGAATTGTTCAGACAAGAGGCACCATGTGTTACGCAGGTGTGGCGCTGATATAGTTTATATAATATGCGGTTTAATTTTAAAGTTAAATTATTTCCGGTGCAGAGAAAAACACTCGAGGTGGATGTATAAAGTACATACTGGTGTTAATAAAATATAGCGTATATCCCTCAATTTATCGACAATAAGAATGACAATACATACTTCCGGGTGTAAAGTAATATATCTATACTGTAGATCAGGGGTTCTCAAAGTGCGGCCCGCGGGCCAATGGCCTTTTTTTTTTTTTTTTCTTTGCCTTAATCCTTCCGGCCCACATTTGGAAGTGTTCCGGCCACTCCCTGGAGGGATGTTACAGATGGATAAACAAGCTCCAAAGCATAAAGGCGTTTTTGTATAGTTTGTGTATACAGTATACAGTATTGTAGCGAGCCCTTGGTTCAGAGGGAGGAGCTTGCATAGGGGAGGGCGGGGGGGCTTGGCAGGGAAACGGGGTTCAAGGGGAGTGGCTGTACCCGTAGGATAGAAAAGGGGGAAGTGGCGTCTGACTCAGAGGTCGCGCGGCTGTGGAGAAGAATGTGTTGCCCACATTCTGTTACTGAGTTTAGGCTAGTTAGCTAGCAGGTCTATTGTTTTGGGTGCAGTCACTTTTGCCTCCACTTGCTGTTCAAATAAATGTTGAAAGAAAAAGTAAATCTGTTTACAGTTCTGTTTCATATGGGTGTTGAGAGATGTATCCATAGATTTAGTCCCTAATTTTGCTCTCAAAGTGCACCAGATTGATGCATTTAACTTCAACATTTAAAAAAAAATCTTCCCGGGGAGCATGCCCCCGGACCCCCCTAGAGGAGGTGAGGTACACCACCTGCCCACACCCCGTTAAATTGTCTCACCCACATTGAGGATGCTTCCTACGCCCATGTTTTATTCCATGTGTCAAGTCAGGCAAATTGGGTCCAAATGTTATTGCATCAATGATCTGTTAACAATAAAATCAATAAATATATGCTGTAACTATTTTGCTCTAGGCAACTCAAGGGCTCAGGTAATGTGATTACTATATGAATAATGGTCCAAAATAACATTAAATGCATAAGGGTTTTTGTTAAGAAACATACTTTCGTCGCCGGCCGGCCGATACATGCCGCGCATTAAGTGGGCCTGTCTGTCAATTAATCCCCGGGCCACTTTTTCCTCCCAGTCCGCCCCTGACTGTATGTATAATTGGTTAGTACAATAAAGAAAGGATTTGTTTTGGAATTATTTTGTGTTCCGTTTTTTCTTGGGCGGCCCTCAATCCAATATTGGGTACCTAAATTGGCCCTCACTCATCAAAACTTTGAGAACCCCTGCTGTAGATCCTACACATTCACTGGAGGTAAATTCTGAAATTAAAATAAACACTTCTCACTAGAAATGTAATCATAAAGCATTATTATGGCCACACGATCCTACAATTTAGGATTTTCCACTGAAAAAAGTGTTGGATTCAAGATTCAAAGGTTTTATTCTCATATGCTCAGCAGCTACAGTGTAGAAATGTCAATGAAATTCTTCTGACCTGAGCTCCTCCAACAATGCAACATATATAATAAAATACAAAATAACAATTAGTGCAAAAAGTTTATATACATGTAATAGAATATGATATTTACAAGAACAGAATATGAAATTAAATAATGTAAATTAAGAAAAAAATTAAACAAGGTGTATTGCGTGGATAATAAACCCAATCACAGTGAATGTTCAAAACTAAATTTGATACATTTTTCTTTTTCATCTCACAGTGCACATATTTAAGTAATCATAACACAAAGCTAAAAGCTAATCTGTTTTTCCTTTCTCTTTTCAAGAGTGCTTCAGAGGATGGCTGACAAAACAAAACGTGGAGAAGACCGAGAGGGAGAAGTTGGTCGGTTACTACATTTCTCAAAAGATACAGGACCTCGTGAAAAGCGGGAAGAAACAGTCGAAGTAAAAATATGAAT
>CALSBZ010030530.1:433-25476 GCA_943591055.1 Gobionotothen gibberifrons
CCCTCGTCTGACAGTAAGAAAAGTGCTTTTTGGGAGACAGATTGTTTAAAAAAACCCTGGATTCCAGATTCACAAAAAAAAAAGAAAAGATAATAGGCCTTAAGTCCTGCGGGCGGACCAGCTGGGGAATTCTGTGTATTTGTATGTGGGTGTTTCAAGAGGAGAAACGCGACTGTGTGATTTTTAAATGTGAATCTGTGAAAATTGAGAAGAGATAGGAGAAAGTGTGCAGGGTGTGTAACAATATTCTGTGTCACTTGATGTGAAGCTTGGCATTTTGGATTCAGACTGTGTGCACGTCTGAGTTAGGGACATTAAAAGTAACAACAGGAATTGTCCAGTATATTAATAAATACGAGTGAACATAAAAGCAACCTAGTCAGATCATAGATACGAAGTCAATCAAGGAGAGTTTCAAAAGAGTGATTTAGGCGTTCCGAGTCCCGGGAGCCTCCGCGAGCAATGGGAACAGACTGAGAGAGTGATTAAAGGAGGGTCTGCCTGCTATTTTGCTCTTGAGTGAAGGAGAGTTTGAAAAGAGTGATTTAAGTGTAATTTCTAGAAGTTTCCGAGAACAATGGAGACAGACTGAGAGAGTGATTAAAGGAGGGTCTGCCTGCTATTTTGCTCTTGCGTGATGAAGGCTGCATTGTGTTTCTCTGTTTAAAACAAGGAGTGGAAGATCAGATTAGTGACCTGAAGTTGGAGTGAATACATTGAAAATTAATAGATCAATGTGTGATTTGATGTAGTAGATATATTGAAATAAATAAGAAACTATAATTCGTTATTTTTAGCATAATTTTTGTAGGATACAGTTACGTCACAGTGTGATTTATGAGAAGCTGGTGGGCAGCAGCAGGCAGCTGCAGGACACAGGGAGGAAAAGAGAGGGACAGGAATTAAGAACATTAAGATGTTCTGAAGAGTCTAGACAATTAATATTAAGAAAGTTCACAATTGATACCACTAAAGACCGTTTTGGATTAATAGAGCGTGTCTGTCATAAACATTCATGCTTAGATGGAATAAAGTGTTGAGATGTCCTCAAAGGTGAGAGTTTTCACAATGCCTTTTCTTATTGAAACAATTAAGTGATAAGATAACTGTTCCGTGATGATTTCTTTAGGTTTTAGCTTTAGTAATGAAGATTACATTTTGTGAGGAAACTTTGCCACCAATAATTCCTTAAGTGTTCCAAAAATATGTTCATTAGCTGTAATCTGATTACTTGGGTTTTCAAATATAGCGCGTAGTGAATACAGTTAGTTTTGTATTCAGTGTGTTGGTGAAATGTTGCTCACTACAGAAACAGAAGAACTGTGCACAGAACGCATCTCGGAGGAGAGTTTGACATTTTGTTTGTGCCTCGTTGTCAAGGCAACAGTGGAGTGAAGAGGAATTGCAGTTTTTGGGGATTTCTACTGTGCAGAGGACAACGTGAGTCTGCTGATTGATCACATTGATCCAAGAGTTTCCTTCCCTCCAGAGAGAGTTTCCTTGAGCCCAAAGACCAGGGCCGTTTCTAGCTTTTTGGGGACCCTGTCACTGACTGCAGCTGAAGATGACAATAGATCACTGACTGTTCTCAGAATAACAAGATCTTGAGACAGGCTTGTTTCAGACTGTTCAGACTCTCAAGACATTATGCAATGATTTTACAGCATAACTGTGCAAGAGTTTTCCAGAGGGGGTGTATAACATTATGCTTAGTTTTTAAGAAAAGAGGCTGGTTGTTTAATGATGGTCTGGAATACTGAAAAGATTAAAGTTTAATGTCCTTGTTTAGCATTCAAGACATCTGATTATTATGTCACACGTAATAATCTTGACATAAGAACCAGCTATGGGTAAAACGTGTGGTCGTTATACCATTGTTATCAGGAACTAAAAGTAAATAGTGAAATAGTATCTTGTTAAAGATGAACGGATTTGATAAAGGAGAGGGGTAGTTATATTGTGAATACTTCACAAATCATTTACTAATGTATTTTGAAGAACAAATGACAAGAATAAGAGTCCAATTTTGTTTTGTTTTTAGTTTAAATTGTCCATTCCCAAAACTGTTCACCTTAGGTCTAGCTTTAGACTTTGATAGTAAATAAGTATTTAGGCTTATTTTATATATCTTAAACATGTTGGCTATTTACTAGATAGAGAGTAAATGAGAACATTTCTGAAGATTGAATATTTGTTCCATTTCTAATATTCTTATTTAAAACGTAATTTTAGAGAAACGAAGGCTGATGCTGAACTTAGAAATATGTGCTAGTGATCTGTGATGTAAACAAAAGAGGCTTTGTTTGTTTAATCACCAGTTAAATCTGATAGAGTAATAATGATTGTTTGGCTAAAGCTTAGTTTAAAACTTGATGTAACATTATAAGGTATGTTCACTTCTAAGGGTAAACAAATTGATAAGATGGATTATTGTTGTTATTATTGATTAATTTGGAATATTAATTAAAAAGGCTGTTATCTGCAGGTTCACTTAAGGATGCCTTGCATGAACATTTGTCAGGCTTTGTGTTTCCTAGGGGCAGTACATTAATGAAGTATATTGATAATTTGTTTGTTTAACATCTGAAGAAAATGGTGCTGCAACCACGGAAAACTTTGTTGCATTGTTGGACATCAACACAATGATGTCACTGATTGAAAACTCCAGCTGGTAGAATATCAAAGTGCACTACTACTATAGGACATGAGATCTCGAGACTGACTTGACTTTGCAAAGACTGAATGAATGTGAATTGATTTGTAAATTCCTGACTGTTACAGTAACACTGACCCACCGATAAGGTGATTTTATTTTGGGATGCACACAATGCTTTTGGCAGTGGATTTCTGACTATGCCACATTAGTTGAACTATTGTGAGACATGACGCATGAATTTTGTTTGACTCTGCATGATCCCTGCATGGCTTGATGACTATGTAACTTGATTTTTAACATTGCTGATTCTTTTCAACAGGAGAAAGTGTTCCTGATGATGAGGCATAGGGCTCTGAAATAACATTGCAGGAGAAGATGGGTACTCTGAGGTATCTGATTTGGGAAACATGGTCTCCATAGTTTGGAGGACAATGTTTCCAGGAGGGGTATAATGGGTTTATTGTTCAATTTAGAGGAGGGGTATAATGGGTTTATTGTTCAATTTAGTAATCTAATTTTAAGATGTATTTGATAATATTCCTGGCGCCCAGGAGCCCTGAGCGTAGGAAAGGAAGTATCTGACTTTTCCACACAGGTTGCTGACGCCAAAGGGGGACCCGAGAGGCACGAGGCCAACACCGCGGAGTTCGTCTGGCTGAAAGTCATCAGACCCAAGTGGCTCAACCCAAGGTTCTCCGGCCCCTACCGAGTGACGCAGAGGACCTCCCATGCCGTCCGCCTAGAAGGAAAGGGGGACAACTGGTACCACTGGAGCCAGTGTGCGGTCGGGAAACCACCAGCAGGGACCCTAGACAACATCAGGACCGGAGGAGGAGGACCTCGAGGACGCAGCAGACGACCCAGAAGGCGCCACCAGCGGACCAGAGGAGGAGGACCCCGGGGGGATCTCTCCAGCAGACAGCCCAGAAGCCGCCCAGCAGGCCGGGGGACAAAGACACAACAGCTCGCGAGGCAACCGATGAGTCCACGTCCCTCTGATCAGGTTGCTATCACCTACACCAAACGCCACTTTGTATATCAACCAATTTTTTGAGAGACTTTGTTTAATAACCCATTATTTGCAGGACTTAGTACAATCTTCACCATATTGTAGGCGCGATACATTTGATGAGCTCACAATTAAGTACTGCATTAAAATGTCAGCATTGATATTGTAATCATGTTTGGTAAATGGAAAAGTTGTCTCTTTTGATTTCTATAGCTATTTTTATTGCTATTTTAGTAACATATGGATGTTGTTCATTGTGTGTTAGACTCATCAGTTCCACCATTGAAGGAAAAGCTGCTCCCTCCCTCCATACCAAATGCCCTTGTTGGCTTGTGGGTCGGAGGGGGAGGACGAGTATGATGACTCAACAAACAAGGACGCAGTTTTTTAACATGTTTTGTTCTCCCTCCACTGTCATAAGAAGTTGTTATGGTGGGCTGTTCCTAAAGGTTTAAAGTGCTCTAAATCCCAGCTTCTGATGGATTTATATAACTGTTGCGGGACGGACACAATAGAAAAGAATGACAGTGGCCATGTTGCTTTGTGTGTGATCTCAGGAGAAGAGATCAAAAGGGGGAATTAAAGTAAACATGCATTGTCCTAAACTGTTTTGAAGTAAACATGCATTATTCTGAACTGTTTTCAAGTAATCATATATATAATCCTTTTTGTTTCATGCCTCTGACACACACACACACACACACACACATTCGCCTCTGTGCACACTCCTCGACCTGTCGTACCACACGGTAACTTCCTGCCAAGGTCGTACTTGGAGGATGCGGCCCTCCCTATGAGAGCATTGTAAGATAACAGTCAGGAGAGCAACACACACACACACACATATTATAATCAGCTCACACACACACATCCCCACTTACATGCTGACTCAGACATCTAGCACACACACACATATTCTTTGAAGATTCATTTTGGGGTCCACATAATCTCAAAGCACCCATATATCTGTGTCAATATATCCGTGTACAATGTTTGATTGTCTGGGAAAGTAAAGGAGTGAATACAGGTGCAAGATAAAAAGTGATTCTGTCCTTGGGTCTCTCTGAAGATCTCACGCTCTGTTCACAAGAAGAACGCCTTTTTCCCAGAACTCTGATTCACTGCCGAGGGCCCGCCCCGGAGCGAATCCACCAGTAGATAACACCTAGGGAGGGAGCATCCGACTCCGCTCCTCCCCACGAACTCTCTGATTCGCTTAGGAGTAAAATGGGGCGGAAGAACCGATACAACTCCGCCCCCAAACATGTCTATGTAAACTGAATGTTTTGTCATGCAAAATGCCTCTGGTTCGGACTGGCCGGTCCCGATATCTGTATCGCACGGCAGTGGAACTGGGGGCCCGGAGTAAAGACCCAGGGTACTCTGTAACTTGTATTGTGTTTTTTACCATTAAATCAGATTATTGTTATAACTTGTATTCCGGTGTTTGAACTCCTTCTTTATTAAATCCGACCAGTCTCATCCAACGAACGGCGCGGAGCACAGGTGGGGTGAGGCCCGCCACAGGTGGTTTTGCTCCAACAATAACAACAATCACACATTAAAAGCCAGATTGAAGAGGTGAGTTTTTGTAAGTTTTTTGAAGGTGGTGAGGTCAGTGCAGTCTCTGATGGGTTGTGGGAGTGAGTTCCAGAGGGAGGGGGCAGCGACGGAGAAGGCTCTGTCCCCCCAGGTCCGGTGATTGGTGCGGGTGGGGATGGATAGGAGGTTGGCTTCTGATGAGCGGAGGCAGCGGGAAGGGGTGTGGTGGTGCAGCAGGTCTGTGAGGTAGGGGGGGGCTGATTGTTGAGGGCTTTGTGAGTAATGAGGAGGACTTAGAAGTTGATTCTTTGACGGACGGGGAGCCAGTGGAGGTACTGGAGGACGGGAGTGATGTGGTCTCGGGAGCGGGTGTGGGTGAGGAGGCGGGCAGCAGAGTTCTGGATACGTTGGAGTTTATTGAGGAGGTTGGATGGTATGCCGTAGAGGATACTATTGCAGTAGTCGAGTCGTGATGTGATGAATGCATGAATCAGGGTTTCAGCAGCAGAGGAGGAGAGTGATGGGCGGAGACGGGCAATGTTTTTGAGGTGGAAAAAGGCGGTCCTGGTGATGTGATTTATGTGGTGGTTGAATTTGAGCTGACTGTCGAAAATGACTCAGAGGTTGCGGATGTGAGGGGGGGAGATAGAGTGTGGCTGTCAATGGTGAAGTTGAAGTTCTGGATGTCTTTGATACGGGATGGGGGGCCGATGATGATGATGTCTGATTTGGCACTGTTCAGTTGGAGATAGTTTGTTTGCATCCATGCTTTTATTTCTGAGAGACAGTTGGTGAGAGTGGAGTGTGTTGTGGGGGTGATGGTTTTTGTTGAGATATAAAGTTGGATGTCATCGGCGTAGCAGTGAAATTGAAGATTGTGGCAACGAATTATTTTGCCAAGGGGGAGCATGTAGAGGATGAAGAGGAGGGGGCCAAGCACCGAACCCTGGGGGACGCCTTGGGACAGAGGAGCAGTGGAGGAGGTGCAGTTGTTGATGTTAATAAACTGATGTCTGTCGGTGAGGTAGGATTTCAGCCAGGAGAGTGCAGTGTCGGTGATGTTGAGTGATGATTCGAGGAGAGACAGCAGGATGGCGTGGTTGATGGTGTCGAATGCTGCGGTGAGGTTGAGGAGGATGAGGATGTTCAGGTTGCCGGAGTCAGAGGAGAGGAGGAGGTCGTTTGTGATTTTCAGAAGAGCTGTTTCTGTGCTGTGTTTTGATCGGAAACCAGATTGAAATGGCTCAAAGAGGTCATTGGAGCTGAGGTGGGATTTTAGTTGTGAGGCAATGACACGTTCAAGTATTTTTGACAGAAAGGGGAGATTTGAGATGGGCCGGAAGTTGGACATGATGTCAGGTGAGAGTCCAGGTCTTTTGAGAATGGGTGTGACAGCAGCCAGTTTGAGAGAGGGGGGAACTGATCCAGATCTGAGGGAGGAGTTAATGATGGTGGCGATGAGTTGGGAGATGGCAGGGAGGCTCTCTTTAACACATTTGGAGGGCATTGGGTCAAGTGTGCAGGTGGAGTTAATTCCAGTCATGAAGTCGGACAGTTGCATGGGGGTCACAGGGGAGAAGTGGGACAGGGGCTGTGAGGTGAAGGGGGGGGAGTCAGGAGGGGAGGTGGTGGGTGCTGATGAGGGTGTCAGATTGCTGTAAATGTTGCTGATTTTGGTTTGGAAAAACGAGAGGAAGGAGTTGCACTGTTCGGTGGTGAAGGACGAGGTGGCGTTGTCACAGGGTTTGAGAAGTTTGCTGATGGCGGAGAACAGACGCTTGGGGTTGCTGGAGCCAGACTGAATGAGTTGTGAGTAGTAATTAGACCGGGCTGCTTTGAGTGCGTTACTGTACTGCTGCAGATAGTCTTTGTAGATTTGAAGATGGACTGTTAGTGTGGTTTTCTTGTGTTGGCGTTCAAGTTGACGTTTCCTTGATTTCATTTGGCGGAGTTCGGGGGTATACCAGGGGGCGGAGTGTATGAAAGAGAAATGTTTTGTTTTTGTGGGGGCCAGTTCATTGAGACAGAAGGAGAGGGTGCTGTTATAATAGTCCACAAGTTCAGATGGGTTTTCAGAAAGTGGGGGGGGGGGAGATGGACATCTTGCAGGTAATGGAGGCAGTGATTGCTGAAGGTAGGGGTGGGCGATATTGAAAAATATAATATCACGATATTTTTCAAGCAGTATCACGATAGACGATATTTATCACGATATTTTTTCATGTCAGTTATTATGGTTATTTTTCAAGTTACTTAACAGTACAACCACCTACAAGGTAACACAAACTAAAATAAAAAGGAGTAACAGACCAAAATACCATTTCAAGCTGGTTTTAATTCTGCAATGAATCCCTGAATGAACAATTCAACAGGACTTTTGATATGGCTTCCTCAATGTTCAAGTAGGTAGGCCTACACCCTACACAACACACGTTAACACTGGTTTCTTCACCAAGTAAAGTGCACTCTCTTGCTAAATAAAATAAAATATTCAAGGCACAGTTTCTCAGTATTAAAATTCACTTTCTGTTTTAGGTAGCACTAGCAGTGATGTAACATCAATAAACATGAAAAGGAGAGTAAAACATAACTAAGTAAAACATAAAACATCAATGAGGAAAAGTCAGTGCAAACAAATTAAAATGCAAACTTTAGACTTGAAGTGCAATCAAAGACTTTAGCATCTGCTTCAAAAGGGAAAAACAATATAAATACCTTATTGATCAAATAAAATATAAGCCAACAGAATCAACCAAGACAATAAATGAAGTGCAATACTGTCTGAATCCTGACTAGACAGCATGGTTTTTACTAACCGTTATCAGTATTTAGTTACTTCAGCATCATTTTGAAACGTGTATTACAATTAAATCACGGTCAAATAGGTTAATTTTGTCGTAGTTGGTTTCCACCACAGTATTTACATGGATATAAGCCCCGCCCCCTCTCCAGCGCGTCCTGTTTGAGTGACAGGAGTAAACACAGCTGACTGCCGCGGTGAAACTCCAGCAGTTAGAGCGATGAGAATATTCGCATCGCGTCCGTTGTGAACGCAGCATAACGCAGTTCAGAAACCACTGTTCTGACTCTTTTAAAGCAACTTCGAGATTTTAACAGTGTGAGGGGCACACAGGCCATGGTGGCCGTAGGACGTACAATTATTTTCGGGGCTACACGGCCAGACCGGCCGTCATGGCCGCCGTGAAAATCCTACCCTGGTGCACTATCACGATAGATATGATATCTCTGAAAAGGCATATCGTGGAGACCTAATATCGTCTCGACGATATATATCGTCATATCGCCCACCCCTAGCTGAAGGTGAGATGGATTTGAGATTTAAACGACTATGACTACATCGACTATTTAACGACTATGTCGTGGGAATGACACCACTTTACCAGTGTTGCAAAATAATGGAAAAGGGTATGCTAACTCACAGCTAGTTAGCAGCTACAAGGATTCCAAGGAACAGGAGGGCTGTGTACTGGGTAATACATCTACAAGTGGTAGTCCTCCCTGGAACTCTCTGGGTGCAAAGCCTAAGAGTAAATCATTTCCATGGGATTTGGGAGGACGAATAACAGGCAGAGCCCAGCGCTCTGAAATCTGTGATGCGACCGGCTGGCCTGCATTGTTATCACCCAGGAAGAGCGCCTCTTCAACCCCCATTCATACTAGGAAACAGCCGTGGACAGCTGCTAAAGGGAGAACTACAAACAATCCTCCAAGTGTGCCAACCCAGAACAGATTCGCTCCGCTGACCGAGAACCGGAGATCTCTTTCTGATGACCTGGATAACCTGTCCTCCTCACACAGCAGGGTAAGGACCAATAGCTACTCCAAAAGTAAAAGGCTAGAGGGAAAGCTAACGACTGGGCCTGAAACTCTGATTGTGGGTGACTCTGCTGTAAGAGATGTAAAAAGTCTGTGTAGTAAGAACAACACCAAAGTACTCTGTTTTCCCAAGGATATGGTCTCTGACTTGGCTGAGAAGATCCTGTATATTGGGGCTGAACATCCGACTGTGAAGAATGTGGTACTACATATTGGAACAAATTATGTTGTGAAACAACAGTCAGAAGTGCTGAAAGAAGACTTTAAATGTCTGTTGGAAACTGTCAGCTCTCTAAATGCAGAGGTGTTCATCAGTGGCCCTCTACCGCCAGTCAGAAGAGGAGTGGAGAGATTCAGCAGACTGTTTGCACTGAACACGTGGCTTTCAACTGCCTGTACTGACCATTCTGTCCATTTTATTGACAATTTTAACTTTTTCTGGGATCGCAGACATCTTTTTAAGGCAAATTGAGTTTGCCTGAACAAGTCAGGAGTGAAATAGTTTATCTCTAACATATTCAACTGCCTGCGTCATCAATCTGTTCCCTCTGCCAAGGACAAGCGGCAAGAGGAATCAAAACAGGATAAAGACACAACACATCTCGCAGAAAACCCTGAAGAAGTATCACTGCACCCGCCTGAGGAATGTTCTGATTACGGGAGACCTATGACACAAATGGAGGAGTCTCCACTGCCCGTCACCCCCCCTGTCAACACCTTTGAGGATACTCTTCATTCATCCGCCAGCTCTCTCTACTCTCCGCTCACCCTTTCACCCTCGCCCTCCCCCCTGGAGTTCGATGGCCGCATGAAGGCGATACGCAGGTTTGGAAGCATGTCCTTTACCCCCGCCCCTCAACGACGCCCACCACAATCACCGAAGCAGAGACGCGCACCATCTCCACCGGCTTCGTCACCATGCCTACCCTACAGTGTAGCCCTCACCCTGCCCTCCTATGATGAGAGGAGCAGGGTGGTGGGTCCTCCCCCCCCTTCAAAGCCTGATAGGGATGTGTGTGTACAAAACGCTGCAAACTGATATATGCTGGGTCCAGGCTCAAGGGCGTATGGCACTCTCAACTCTTTCCAGGACATGCCGGGGCCCTTCCTGCCAGTAGCTTTGCCGATATCTGTGTTGATAGGTAATAAATTAAGAGCGGTGAATCAGCTTAGATACAGGAAGCGCTCAAACGTTTGTGTGAGTTTATCAAAAAATGTAGCAGTGATTCCATGTCAGCCACAGCTTGTTACAAAAAACCTGACTGATAGTGTGTTTAACGAACTTAAACTAGCTTTATTAAATGTCAGGTCTTTGGCAGGAAAAACATTTTTAATCAATGATTTTATCACTGAGCACAATCTCGATTTTATGTTTTTAACAGAAACTTGGATTGAACAAAATAACAGTGCAGCTGTTCTTATCGAATCAACCCCTCCCAACTTTAGTTTGACACAATTCCATCAGATTAATGATAAAAACCTAGAGGACCTAGACTCCTGCTGCCTTGATATTATTTCAACAGGATTTTTCAAAGATGTTTTTCCTTGCATGGCCTCAGATCTACTTCATATAGTAAACAAATCTCTTCACTCAGGTATTTTTCCACAGGCCCTGAAAACTGCAGTCATTAAACCGCTCTTAAAAAAGAATAATCTAGATGCTTCAGTAATGAACAATTACAGGCCCATATCAAACCTGCCATTTCTAGGTAAAATCATTGAAAAAGTAGTTTTTCAACAGTTGAGTAACTTCTTTCATTTAAATAACTGTTTCGATGTGTTCCAGTCAGGCTTTCGTCCAAACCACAGCACTGAGACTGCTCTTGTAAAGGTCTTCAATGACATCCACTTAAACACAGACAGTGGCAGAACTTCAGTGTTAGTATTATTAGATCTCAGTGCTGCGTTTGACACTGTTGACCACGACATATTACTAGACCGACTAGACAACTGGGTGGGACTTTCGGAAACAGTTCTAAATTGGTTTGAATCCTACTTAAAGGACAGAAACAACTTTGGTTCTATAGGTAAATACACATCCGAGTTGACAAATATGACATGTGGGGTTCCTCAAGGCTCCATCTTGGGGCCTCTTCTCTTTAACGTCTACATGCTACCACTGGCTCAGATAATGAAAAGCAACAAAATAAGTTACCATAGCTATGCAGATGACACACAAATTTACGTAACCATTTCACCAGGAGACTATACTCCAATTCAAACACTGAGTAAGTGCATTGAACAAATCAATGAGTCAATGTGTCAGAACTTTCTCTAATTAAACAAAGACAAAACTGAGGTAATGGTTTTTGGAGCCAAGGCAGAACGTATAAAAGTTAGCGCTGAGCTTCAGTCTGTAATGTTCAAAACAACAGATAAAGCCAGAAATCTAGGTGTAGTCATGGACTCTGACCTGAGCTTCAACAGTCACATTAAAACAGTTACTAAATCAGCCTACTATCACCTAAAGAACATATCTAGGATTAAAAGACTAATGTCACAGCAGGATTTGGAAAAACTTGTCCATGCTTTTATCTTCAGTAGACTGGACTACTGTAATGGTGTCTTCACAGGTCTCACTAAAACATCTATTATAAAGCTGCAGCTGATTCAGAACGCTGCTGCTCCAGTCCTCACTAACACTAAGAAAGTGGATCAGTCCTGTTCTGAAGTCTTTACACTGGCTTCCTGTGTGTCAAAGAATAGATTTCAAAATATTGCTGCTGGTTTATAAAGCACTGAATGGTTTAGGCCCAAAATACATTTCTGATCTCCTGATAAATTATGAACCATCCAGATCTCTCAGGTCTTCAGGGACTGGTCAGCTTTCTGTCCCCAGAGTCAGAACTAAACATGGTAAAGCAGCGTTCAGTTATTATGCTCCAAATATCTGGAACAAACTCCCAGAAACCTGCAGGTCCGCTGCAACTCTGACTACTTTTAAATCCAGGCTGAAGACTTTTCTTTTTGTCGCTGCTTTTAATTGAACTATTCATATCTTATACTGCACTGTAACTTTTATCCATGTATTTTTTCTTTTAATGTTTCTTTTATTATCTTTTCTTTTTAATGACTGATTTCAAATGCCATTTTCTTAATGTCTTTCATTTTTTGTAAAGCACTTTCAATTGCCTTGTGTTGAAAAGTGCTATATAAATAAACTTGCCTTGCCTTGCCTTGCTTCCCCTGTCGCCCCTGCTGAAAAAACCAGCTTAGACCAGCTTAAAATGGTTGCTGGTTTTAGCTGGTGTTAGCTGGTGTTAGGCTGGTTTAGTTGGTTTGCCTGGTCAGCTAAACTAGCATAGCCCAGCATGGATGTCATGCTGGTCTATGCTGGTTTTAGCTGGTCTATGCTGGTCTTAGCTGGTCTATGCTGGTGAAGCTGGTATTATGCTCGTCTACCAGCAGTCTTGCTGGCGAAACAGACACAGACAGACAGAGAGGGCGGGACACGGGGTAACGGCGAGACGGCAGTGGTTGAAACAAAGCGGTATTGTTTTGACTGGCACTAACGGTCGAGGAGTTGAACTTCTGAGATGCACCGCTCTGACAGCTCTGTCTACTGGGAAACGCGCTAAAAGTCCTTCTGGAGGTAAGCAACACTACACAATTTCACCAAGTCAGAGAGTAAAAGCTTTCTCGAAGGTTCGTTTTGCTTTCTTACAACGTTACGTTAATGTTAACTTAACCTTACGTTTGCTAGGAGGCTAGCTGTCTTAGCTAACAACAGTTAGCAGCTAACGTTTTCTGCAGTTTACGTTTCCCCTGAAAAACGTGATGTAGATATTTAAGGGGAAGTTAACTTAACGTTATCTTACAAGTTGAGAGAGTTACGTTTTGTTTAAAATCGTCAATGTAATGCCATTAGAGGTGTTGTGTTGAACATGAAGTTAGCTAACTGTAGCTCTCTACCAAAGGTTAGCATGTTAAGCTGTACTTTCTGTGGCAGCTAGCTTAATACAAAAAGGGTTTTTGTGCTTCATTGTAAACTTTTCTTACAAATGTGTGTTAATCTACCTGAAATTGTGGGGACAGTTTTTTCTACTCAATGATACAGACCACTGTTGAGGAGATGCAAAACATACTGTAAATGGGTTGGGTCTGACATATACTTTGAGTAATGTTACTTTTCTGCTAAAAAATTAAACCTTATCAGATGAGGACATCACCAAAGTGTGTGAGTCAGTCAGGGGATTTTATCTGTTCTTTGCATGCCATACAGCAGGGATCACCAACTACATTTGTCCAAGGGCCAAAATGTATCCAATAGACACTATCGCGGGCCAGCGATTTTTATATAGCCCAGAATTTTGAAGTTGTTGACCGGGGGGTCAGTTACTGAATACTGAATACATGCTCTGAAAGTCATCAGAATACAGTTACAGTTACGTATTCAGATTACTTTTAGAATACTTTCTTTTTCCATAACAGATGGGTATGTTTTGGTGAACAGGAGACACTTATTTTACTGTTTTAATGGCTTATCAAGAACTCAATCACAACATCTTGGTGTCATTCTGGACAGCTCCCTCTCATCTGCACCCCACATAAAAAACATCACCCGGACTGCATTCTTTGTACTGTCTTAAAACCTTTCCTTAGAATATGTTATGAATTGTAAGGTGTCCCTGGGTGCTTTGAAAGGCGCCCCTAAATAGAATGAATTATCATTATTATTTATTAAAACGATGTAATAACTTTTAAAACGTTTTCCAGTCACTTGCCCCATGCATTCAGCAGCAGCAGGCCATTCACTTTGATTTGATCCCGTTATGAAATGTCATCATTTCGACAATAAAGAAATGCTACATAAACATTATCTTGCACATTTTATCTAACCATCTCCGTCTCTAACTTTCAATATATTTTAAAAGAGATCTCTCTCTCTCATCTGCGTGTTAGTCATGATGGAAGGTGTGCGGTGGAGGTGTGGTTAAATCCGTCTCGATGTGGACAATGCTCGTTGCCAAAAGTACAATAAGAGTGTAGCATGTAAGGGCGGTAACACGAGCAATTTGTCTAAACATTTATCAAACGTGCTCCACATCCAGACGGAGAAATGCACCGGGTTCGACTGTCTTTCTAGTAGCTCTGTAGCTCTTTCCTCAAAATCCTGGTCTTTTAGTATTCATGGATTTTGGATGGATGTAATTTAGCCAAGTTTTTGCATGTTTATGAAATGGATTAAAGTGTTTAATGTTTTGATAATGCTGGAAACCACTGTATTGTGTGTTTTAGGCTATCTTTGCCAATAAAATGTATTAAAATCTGAATTACATAACATTGTATTGGCTGTTAGTCATGATGGAAGAGTAGACAAGTTAAGTTACAGCATGTCCACCATCTGCATATGCATTAAGCCATTTGCATTAAGCCCTTACCACATTGTGCCTCATATACTGTAAATGTTAGACCCAGTGACAGGCTGGCATGAAATGTCTTGCATAATACTTAGTAAGGAGGCCATAATATTTTTGACTCATGGCTGAAGTTAAGTTTCTCCAGCTCTCCCCAGGTTGGCAAAAAAATGCATCTCAGAATGCATCAGATTGATGCTTTAAAATATGGAATATTCAAAATGTTCTTCCGGGGGAGCATGCCCCCGGACCCCTAGAGGGATAATATCCTTCTCACCTTTTTCACCCCTGACCTGTTTTCATGCCTGAACATGGCGTGTCTTTCAAGTCCCGGAGGAGGGGAAGAGAGGAGTCGAGGAGGGGTATTGAGATGAGGCTAGGGAGAAGGACCGGAGGATCACGTACGCCACAACAAGAGGAGACTTGAGAGGTGACTTGAAAGAAGACTCGAGAGGGGACTTGAGTCGGTCAGTATGCCGACAGGACACGGGGAGCTGGCGTCGGCCGGAGAGCCAACAGGCGAGGAGGAGCCGGAGTCGGGACCATGACTGCTGGGCCCGGTACTTGAGCCAGAACCATGGCTGGAACTGGAGCCGGAACCATGGCTGTCTGGGCCGGTTCTGGAGCAGGGACCATGGCTGCATGGGCCGGTTCTGGAGCCGGAACCATGGCTGCTGGGCAAGGAACCGGAACACGGAACCATGGCTGTGTGGGATGGTACTGGAGCACGGTACCATGGCTGTGTGGGCCGGCACTGGAGCATGGAACCATGGCTGTGTGGACCGGTACTGGAGCAGGGACCATGGCTGCTGGGACCGGTACCTGAGTACGAGCTGGCTTCCTGACCTTGCGTTTTTTAGAGGTCTTTTGAAGGCTCCGTGGACCTCCAAACGCCAGGCGGGATCCCAAAAAAGGGTCAGAAAATGGAGACTGGCACTCGTGAGGCTACGTGAGCTGGGCTACGTGAGAAAACTCTGAGCCATTCAGGCAACGTGCTCCTCAACCAAGGCATGTTGGCCACCTCCATTTGTGCCTTTCTGAGGACAGCCTTTTTGTCCCTTCTAGACGAGGTTATACTCCACTCAGCATGAAGACAGCGAAGGGAGTAATCCAGATCGAACAGATCCAAGTTAAAATAATAAGAATCCGCTGGGTCCATAGTTGGTCGGTTCATTCTGTTAAGATCACTGTTACAGATTGCGGAAAAGGTAGGACCCAAAAGCAGACTACAAAAAGGGTAAGGTCTATAAACAAAAGCGAGCTTTATTTAAAAGCTGAAAAAACAAAAACATGGCATGAATCAAAAAACATAGATAGTACAAGGTAAAACACACAAAACTGACCGTGACCAACATGGAGGGAGACAGGAGAAACAAACATGAAGCGTGACGTGAAGGGAGGGCAAACAAACAATGAACCAACGAGAAAACACAGGAAAAGACAAGACTACAGTAAATATAGGGAGGGGTAATCACGAGACGAGAAACAGCCGGGCAGGGGAGGAGAAACACAAGGGCTACAGGTGAACACAATCAGACACACCAGGGAAACTAACGACAGGGAGGAAAACACGGGGAGAAGGACCAGACAAGAAACAGGGAGAACAGAACCACAAAACAACACCCACAACAAGACATACAAAACTAAAAACATGACAAAACATTAGGATCATGACAGATTTAGCTCTGGTTCTTCCTGTTTCCACCGCAGCGGAGCCGGCTCTAAGCACCGAAAACCGGTTCTTAGCTGGCCCCACTCGGCTGCCCGGCAAGTACCAATACTTCACGCTTACGTCGGAGGGGGGGCGACATTAACCTGAGCAATAACAGTTAATGGCGAGTACGACAAATACAAGTTGTAACAAGCAGTAGCGCTGAGCAAAGTGACTAGAACGTGACCACACACTTGTAAAAACAGAGAAGAACCAGTTAAGAACCTGGAACACTGGTCCAGTTTTCTAACACCTATCAGACGGGTTACACAAATAACAAATACACATGTCAAATGACCATAAACACCAAACTGCTTTATTGTCGACTCAGCAATCAGGATGTAAGCACTGGAAAAAGGCTACACGTAAGAACTTTACAACAAACATGGATATATGGACAAAGCAGCATTCTGCAGGATATGAGGTGTTTTGCACTTGAGGTGTGTTTTTGTGTTAAGTGTGATGAGCCATGTTTCAGAAACGTGTGTAAGCAATTGAAACAAACTGTAATTTGCTATTCGTGCCGAACATTGGTATAATTTGGATGGCGTAGATTCATCTCATGACGAAACAAATTTCTGTTTCTTACCCCTTTAGGTTCAGTATATCTTTTATTTTTATTGAAAATGTGTAATCATTTAAATGCTACAGTAATATTACAAGTACATGACTGTGAAGCTCCATTTGTTCAGCTGCCGAGTGATTGGTGGAGGGGATGCCCCTCAGCTCCCCCTGCTGTTAGGCAGAATGCAGCTTCCTGAGGCTCTGCTGAGCCATCTCTGCTCGTCTGATCCTCTCCAAGAAAAAACTCTGCTGGTGCTGATTCCTCTGATCCAACCGGACCAACCACTGCTCCCTCAGCCTGCAGACACACATAATTGACGTTATCAGGCATCAAAACAATAACTTCTTAGGACAAATTCTGAATAATATAAATGATGTGTTTTATAATGATTGATCATGAACGTGTTCTCAAAGCTGGTAAAGGTGCAGCTAGTTTGAATGACTTTGTATACTGCAGGGTAGCTTGTGGATTTACTCCAGGTGGAACTAAAGTCTGATTTAACACTATTTCACATCATTCATCCACATCTGTAAAGTAACTAAAGGGATAACATACATGTAGTGGAGTAAAAGTACACCATTTACCTCTGAATTGTAGTGGGGAAGAAGTACGAAGTAGCATCACATTGACAAAAAGTACAGTACTTTAGTAAATCTTTGTAGTTACTTTACACCCCTGCAATAAAGTGAGAGACCTGAATATGATCAATACGTGCACAAATACGGGCATTAAATGACACTAGCACGGGCATCTGATGATGATAGTTTTTTTCAATTGCTAAAGCACGTTTTTTGAAAGCATGGCATATTTGCTCAAAACACTAAACACAATTCAAAAAAACACACACCCAAGGTGCAAAACTCATGTATCCTGCAAAGTGAAGCCCTGTAACAACCAAAACGGTATTTTTCAAACCACCACATTATCAAAGTCAACTTTAAAGGTCCCATGTCATGGCCATTTCTACTGATCATATTTCCATTGTTGAGTGTGACGGAGCGGGCCACTGACAGCCGACACACACCCACACACACACCAAACATTTCCTGCTCTCTTCCTAAAAATGAACCATACAATTTATTATTTATTGTGAATTTGTTAAATGATTATGTTAAGAGGTGCTTAACCTGTTTATGTTTGGGTCTGATGATTGTGTGCACCTGGGGCCCTGGGTTGTCTCCTCCCCCCTCACCTGTGTCTAATTGCTCCCCCCTCACCTGTGTCTTGTTAGTCTGTGTATGTAAGTGCTGTTTTCTTGTTGGGCTGGAAGGGTGTGTGAGATCCTTGTGTGTTTTTTGGAGGACTGTGAAACTCGGAAGAATGTTGCAGAGAAGGCAACAGCTGGGACGTGTTCGGGGTTTTTTGCAGAGAAGGCAACAGCCAGAACACGTCTTTTATTTTGTTTGTTTAAGGTGTGCTGTTTCGTTATTTAATTTTTTGCTGCTGATATTAAAGTGTTTTGGAGCTCAACCCAACCGACTAGGCCAGTGTTTTTTGAATGGACAATTGAACCCTGTCACATTGAGGTCTACTAGAATAGATTTAAATTGTGCAATTTTCCAAACTCACATTGGTTTCTCATTCAGCATCTCTGTATAGTATGTGTATTCACCAGGTATTCACTCTCTGTCTCCCCACCCCCCTCCCTGTGAGCCCAGTGTGCTCTGATTGTTCGTGTGCTCGTTGCTGTGAGGAGCGGACAGGTTTCCGGGTTGGCGATACAGCGAGAACAAGCGAAACTCATCCCGAGCACACAAACACTCACAGCCGAAGTAAAAACAATAAGTGTGGCTTGATATTGAGAAAGAAAGAGGTTTATAACGCTGTGAGAATGGGTCTGCGGAGAGCATTTCTCCACGATCTCAACTCGTCTATTACCAGTGTTCAGGGAGCTCTAGGCAAGTCAATGGGGACTCCCTGTTAGTTAGCCAAGGGATCCTGGGCCCTGTACGACGAAGCAGGATTTTCGCTTAGCCGGCTAAATTCAGGGAAAACTCCGGCTTTCCGGTCGTTCGAAGCTGGTTCTCTTTTTAGCAGGCTAGATTTCCATGGTAACTTATGCTTAGCAGCTAACCTGGTCGGGACCAGGGGGGTATACTACAAAACTAGTTCAACCTATCCTGGATATGTTTTGAGTTATCCGGTTGACTTAATCCAAAAACAAAGCCGCTCTCGCTAAACTGTCCTACAACGCTGGTTATCAACTCATTTGCTCAAGCCAGCCGCATCCTATCTAGTTAGGTGCGCGTTTACATGACAGGGGTGGTATTTGGAGCATTCGACCAATCACAAACATGGAGAAGCGTACTGACAGCGCAGCGTCATACTACCTGAATGAAAAGTCAACTATAATATTAGACAAATATGAAGAAGTTAAACTTTAAACATCCATGACTTAAACACTTTATCCGGGATCAAAGCCACATAGCTGCACCTGCAAGGTGAATACAACTGGTAAAAGAAAAAGTGTTTCGTCAACTTAATGTGTTGCTTAAAATAATACTTCTGCATACAGTATGTGACACTGTGAGTGTTGCGCGGCCAGATACGGCTCAGCTGACTCAGATAAGGAAATATATGATACGATGTGATATGCCGCGGAGCGGACTGTACTGTTACTTTGATTCGGTTACTTATGTTGTGGCAGATATTTAAGTAAGCTTTCTTAACGCTAATGTTATAATAGTCAGATTGCTCTGAAGATGGGAGGTGATATTCTATTCATTTTCACGTTCACACAGTCGGTGATTTGAACTGCAACGGCAGTTTAAACTGTATTTCCTTTATCCTGTAATATGACTTGATCGCTTTAAACTCTGCACACTGTTGTTATCAGCTGTTCCACCATGGTTTCTACCTCAACCTGTAATAGATGTATCCTTATTGAAACGGTTACATTCAATACAAAATAAAATCAATGTGCAGGCTTGCACTGTTCTACATGAACAATACGGGCAGTTTATACATTACATAAATCAACAGTAGGTGGCGATATATGCTCCGAGTGTTTCGTCAACTTTATGTGTTGCTTAAAATAATACTTCTGCATACAGTATGTGACTCTGTAAGCGTTGCACGGCCAGATACGGCTCAATAAGCTGACTCAGATAAGGAAATATATGATATATTATGATGTGATACACTCACAGTGCCGCGGACTGTAGGCTACGTAATGTTACAAAAATAAAATCAATGTGCAGGCTTACGTGAACACTGTTCTACATGAACAATACGGGCTGTTTAATAAATCAACAGTAGCTGGCGATATATGCTCCAAGTGGAAGCGATTCGCCATTAAAGCAAAGAAGAAGAAGAACTCTGCACAGTTGATCCCTTATCCTCGAACATATCCTGCGTCGGAGCACAGACTAGGTTCCAGGATAAGTCACCATGGAGATCTAGCTCGCTAAAAAGTTAATCAGCTTCGTAGTACCGGAAATCCCAGAAGTTATCTTGCTAAACGAAAATCCTGCTACGTAGTATACCCCCCTGGTTAAGTTGCAGGCTAAGAGCTAAACTCAGTGAAAGCACTGCCTGCTGACCATTCAGAGCTCCGTGGGCGGAGCGGGGTGCAGAGTTTAAAGCGAGCAAGTCACATTACAGGAGAAAGGAAATACAGTTTAAACTGCCGTTGCAGGAAAGCCGACCGGCAAAAATCACCGACTGTGTGAACGTGAACATTAATAGAATATCACCTCCCATCTTCAGAGCAATCTGACTATTATAACATTAGCGTTAAGAAAGCTTACTTAAATATCTGCCACAACATAAGTAACTGGATCAAAGTTACGGTCTATATGCTGTAAAATGTATTATCTCTTCGATTTACACACGGAATATATTGCACGTCAGTCAGCTGAGCCGTATCTGGCCGTGCAACACTCACAGTGTCACATACTGTATGCAGAAGTATTATTTTAAGCAACACATTAAGTTGACGAAACACTCGAGTCAATTATTAATTAATTAAAGTCAGATCGTGTCTTACGGGCAGTGATATCATAAACCTGTTAATGTACAAACACTTTTTCTTTTACCAGCTGTATTCACCTTGCAGGTGCAGCTATGTGGCTTTTATCCTGGATAAAGTGTTTAAGTCATGGATGTTTAAAGTTTAACGTCTTCATATTTGTCTAATTATATAGACTTTTCATTGAGGAAGTATGACGCTGCGCTGTCAGTAAGCTTCTCCATGTTTGTGATTGGTCGAATGCTCCAAATACCACCCCTGTCATGTAAACGCGCACCTAAATAGATAGGACACGGCTGGCTTGAGCGATCCACTTGATAACCCGCGTCGTAGTGCCGTTTAGCGAGAGCGCGTATGTTTTGGATTAGGCCAACCGGCTAACTCAAACATATCCAGGTTAGGTTGAAACAGCTTCGTAGCACAGGGCCCTGGTGTGGGAAGTGCTCCGATTTGGGTGTTCCCAGGAAGCAAACAATGGAAAATGATAAATCTCCAACGAGGCGTTCTGGGGCAGCATATACAGGTATTTTCTGTGTTAGAGTTTTACTCGATACAGGGTGTTCTTTGAGGGTTTTTGACTCTGCAGACAGTTTACATGCAGAGTAAGCTACATAACACACAAGGGGACGGGTAATAACCGGAAAAGCATGACATGGGACCTTTTAATGTCAATCTTACTCAGTTTGTGTTTACAGACAGAGAGATCGAAATGACGTTTCCAACTATCCCGAATACGAAAATAAAATTATACAATATAAAGATATACAAATATGTATACAAATATGTAAAAAATATGTATATCCTATATACATAATCAACAGACACATTTACACATATGCACACATTAAGAGAAAAAACACGACAATCAATATATACAAAATAAGTCACTTAGCCGTCTCCTGCTTCACTGGTCACTCCATAGTCCGGAATATTAAGTCCAAAAAGGCTTTTCAATTCTCTAATTTCCCCTCCTCGGTCCTCCGGTAGTGACCCGTAAATGGATTTCAGCACGGTATGTTGAAGGACATCTCATTTCTCTAAATCAGGAGTCTCCAACCTTTCTTCATCTGAGAGCTACTTTGAAAAAATGAAAGTGGCCAAGAGCTACTTGCATCACATCGCATTTATTTACATAGCCCTCATCAGTTGAATGAAGCTACTTTTGTACACGTGTGAAATTGCAATACCCAAAGCTTATCAAAAATCTTAACTTCACATCAAGGTCCAAGAAAATGAAAATGTCTCATATTATTATGGCCCACATAGTAAGTACATCACTGAACATTCACATAAATGTCCTTAATCACCACCTGACAAGCATCTTATGCGGCACATGTGTAAAATAAGTACATTCATGAATGGCGCTGCATGGAGTCCACCATAGAGGTGCATGCTGGAGTGTACCCACTTATGTTCACTCTAATAAAGTCATTTAAATGTTCATCAGTCAGTCTTGTTCTGTATTTAGATTTCATGTCAGAAAAAGCTGCTTCACAAAGGTATGTAGAACAGAACCAAATAAAGCAGACATTTCCAGTGCTGCTTGGTGAATGTTCTTATAGTTTTCTGGGTCTACAAGGATTGACACTGAATAGTTGTTCAGCCATCTTTTTCTTCTTCTTCTTCGTCTTGACATTCAATTATAAACCATAATAAATCAATTGTATAGGTCTAGCCTATCTAGTATAGGTCTGTGTGTAAAATTGTTCCATCCTCAAAAACAAAAAACTAATACTAATACAGTCTATGGTCTGAACACAGCAGACAACAGCAGTATTTACATCATTATAAATATACAGCATTATAAAAACTAAAATAGTGCATGTGGGTGCACACTCACATTCTCTGTCTTACTGTTACATACATCCCCTGAATGTATGAGATAAAGTTAGCTTCATCATATCTCAATCAGTGATTAAGTGAATAATAAAGTTTCTATCGGCCATTATTTTCTGGGGGGGGCGGGGTTTGGAGGAACGGAGAGGAGACGGTGATCGCGGAAGCTTTTTATCAACTGAAAATAGCAAGAGGACATTCATACTCCAAGACTTGATTAAATCCACCAAAAACCTGACATGACGATAATGAGTGTTTTTCAAAAAACACAAATCCCTCCCTGTGTGTCTCTGAGCCGCAGCGACAGGTCCAGATTCAGAGTGGGTCATTCTGCTGTTGGTTCTGGACTGGTGTTGGTGGATAAAGCAGACTGCTCCGTGTGTGGTGTCGCTGTGCCGCTGTCACGTCTGTTCCTTGATCTCTGCGTCACCGACCAATTTGATATTCGTGAGACAGAAACAATTCTAAAATAAAAAAACTTTTTTGTCCAGCCGCGGCCGAAAAATCAATAAGCAACCTTACTACACTATAATCGAGTGGCGAGCTACTGAAAAGCTGCCCGCGAGCTACCGGTAGCTTATGATCGACGTGTTGGAGAGCCCTGCTCTAAATGCACATCGAGGACTATTAGCTTATTCGTTATTAACGCGTTCCAGGAGAGAAGTTTAGGATAAATGAGACCAATGGAGTCTCTGTCTTAAGTTTCAAATGGTACTTTAATTCAAATGTGGCGCGGTAATGTCACAAGCAGGATCGTTCAGAGGAGGGGAGGAACACAGCTGCTTGTTCCTCCGGAGGTGGGATGAAAGAAGGGCAGAACAAAACACATTTCGTTCCTTAAATACAGGAGGCTGGCTCCTCCCGTCAGCTGGCTCCGTTGTTGATGACTTCCGCTAGTCCCCCTATTTCCGCACACACTTTTTCAAAGGATGTTTACATCGTACATTTAACACATGACTAAACACGCCTTGGTTCTACACACTCGCCTGCATCACTTTTTCCTTATTACAACAGCTGATAATATTTACGTTCGGTTTAACATTGAGTTCAAGCTTCCGTCAGTATTTCAGAGATAACTTCCGGAATAGATTTTCAAAATAAACTTGGATTCCTGATTCTGGCGGAAGTCTTTTCAAAATAAAAGCTTAACATACATTTTGCGTGAATACTTCTGTTTTTCAATAAAATCAACATTTAAGCTAAATTATGCCATTACAACATTGATTTAATTACCAACAGTCCCTCCTTACACACATTAAAGTGTGTACAAAATACTGAAATCAATGAGTTCTTCATCTGAACTTAACTTAGTACAAAACTCATATAAAAACATACAGTCAAAAATGGAATGGTTCAATAACCTCAACTTTATAAAAATACAAAAATACTTTGTTTGTGCTTTAACATAGAAGTTTTCCCTAGTGCATAACTTCTAGTATTAATCATTCAATATCATTCATAAAAATAGCAGCATGGCTATGGTGCATGGTATTGGAACATTTCTTTCTCCCTCCTTTGACAGAAACCGTTCACATACCACGCTCAGTGTTAAGGCACTTGTTTTTACAAAGCGTCACAGAAACAGAGTATTTCTGAATAGTGCAAAGTAATATAAAACACAAAATGTACTATCTTAGAATAGTATACAAGAATACAGAATACAAATTAACTATCTTGGAATAGTGTAAAGTAATTTGAAATGGATTCACTCTATCTTAGCATTTTGGCTTGTTCGCTTTTCACATAATTTGGACAATCTCATCATCTACATCCATCTCTGTTTCTGGGGGTAGGTTGTCTTATTCTGCTAGCATTTGTAACTGTTATCTCTTGAGAAATGTACCCTCCTTTCTATCATACCTTTTAAGGTATGAAAGTAATATGTTCTCTAGAAGAGGCCGTCGTGATCAATTTGTCCTCCATATCACCAAACATCTACTCTGGCATTCCAGACAGTCATTTCTGGGAGAAGATTTTGGTCAGTTACAACAGTTGCAGAATTTCATCATTTGAAAGTTCCTATTTCAGTACCTTTGGTGGTCTGTGCTTATGCAGTGATAAAGTCCCTGAAATGGTGAACACCAGTGTAATATCACTAACTCATCATACTAATCACTAACTCATTATACTAATTACTCTTCAGTTCTGGGGCCTCATGTATAACGCCGTGCGTAGGATTGACGTGGGAAGGTTGCTTACGTAGTAGAAATCCGAAAAATAGGTCCATAAATGTTCCGCCACTTCCCGATTCACCAAACATTGCGTACCGGCGAGGAAAGTGCGTATGGCACTTCCTACGCCTGTTTCCATTTATAAATCACAACCGACTCGAAATGCGGTGCAGCTTTTGCGGGCTTCACGTAACGCCCATATTTGCCTATAAATAGTCAAAGAAACGCCCATTCATTCATTCATTTTGACTGACTGCATGAAGAAGATCGCAGGAAATGACGACAGAACAGCTAAAAAAGACATCTCACACCGTGTCAGATTTTGGTTATTTTGGGGAGGTCGAGATAAATCATATTGTTTGGTGGATGCAGTTTGAACCAGAGTAGCA
>CALSBZ010030547.1:0-14800 GCA_943591055.1 Gobionotothen gibberifrons
TCTGCACTGCCTCTGAGAGAGAGAGTCCCGACGTGTCGCCTCAGGGCGGAGAGAGACACTGACGAAGATTTCAGAGACGTGTCCATCACTGAGGAGTGGGAGGAATGTGGGAGATCAGGTTAAAACTTGTACTCCTGCCCCCCCGAGGGGGTCTCCCCCGGTAGGGTGTCCGAGGCTGCGTACCACAGCATCTGGTAAAAGACCTGGTAAGTGGGTTAAAAAAGATCTGGCTAAAAGAACCGAGGTTGACTTTGTTTAAAATCGGCATGCAGGTCAAATTAGTGTAAAAAATGATAAATAAATACATAAAAGTGCTTTTAAAAATAAGTGCTGATAATAAAAATCACATCAACTCAAATGTTAAAATATGTCAAATATAAAACAAATATGTAAAATGTAAAATATAAAATACACACGGGTTAGTAGGCACACGGGGAGGGAAAATATCTTAAAGTCAACCAAGTGGCCCTAAAAGTGTTTAAAACACAGGCTGAGGTCTAAAGAGGTGGTGCAGGTGAGACATGGGACACGCCTCGGATGATGTTTTAAAAAATACTTTATTAAGGGATTATTTGAGGGTGTTTTAGAGCATGGATGTTTAGGATACAGACCGGACTGGATGTTCTCCCACAGGATGAGGATGTGCTGGTCTCTGTCGGAGCGGCACTGCTCGTGGTTGAACCCAAGCGCGTGCAGCAGCTCGTGTTGAACTGTGCTGTGATACAGGCAACCCTGCCGGTCCAGAGACACCGTCTGGGAGTAGCCCCGACGCCCCACGTACGAGTAACAGCTGCAACAAACACAACATGTACAGGTCTCCTATCATGCAAAATGCACTTTTTCCATGCCCTTTGTACATAAATATGTGTCCCCGGTGTGTCAGGGAACTCACAAAGTGTAAAAAAATAAAACCCTCTCTCTTTTCCTCCGTACCCAAATCTCTAAAAACGGGGCTACAACGGAGCTGATCCAGATTTGCGTCCGATATGACATAATATCAGAAATGTGGGCGGGACTTACACCCACGGCCCTATCAGAAACGTTGCTATCAGAAACAATGCCCGACTGTTTTGGACGTAATATGGTCTTTGTTTACATTATCAAGCATGGCTAACACTCAGAGCTAACCTGTACTGGAGAGAATGTGTGTAAAAAAGGAGGAAAAAAAAAAAAAAGGATGCCTCAAAATAGTACAATAGGAGACCTTTAAGAATCATAATCTGTTTTTTTGCAAAGTAGGTTTACAAATACGAGGTTTACCCGGCGCCTGACTGGATGCTGAGGAAGTCTCTCTGACTCGTGCGTTTGACGAAGCGAATGCAGGAAACATCGTGGAAGGAAGTCAGGCCGCGCTCGATGATGGAGCGCTCACGAGAAGCTGAGGAGAAAGAAACAAAGCAGCTGTGGTTCAATGGAGGTCAAAGGAGGTCAAAGGAGGTCAAAGGTCAGATTCAGGTTCTTAGACTTTTCCTCAGAGGTGGGAGAAATACTCAGATCTTGTACTTGAGTAAAAGTAGAATAACTCAGTGTAGGAATACTCTGTTACAGTGAAAGTCCTGCATTCAAAATGTTACTCAAGTAAAAGTAGAAAAGTATTCTCATCAAAATATAGTGAAAGTAGCGACAGTAAAAGTAGTGATTGTGCAGATTGGTCCATTTCAGAATAATATATATGATATGTTTTATAATGATTGATCATGAAAGTGTTCTCAAAGCTGGTAAAGGTGCAGCGAGTTTGAATGACTTTGTATACTGCAGGGTAGCTTGTGGATTTACTCCAGGTGGAACTAAAGTCTGATTTAAGATTTGATTATATTTCACATCATTCATCCAGATCTGCAAAGTAACTAAAGTTATTAATTACAAGTACAAAGCATCAACAAATGGCACTTATGTAGGCCTACAGACTGTTAAAGGTGAATTAAACCTGAGAGCAGGATTAGCTGAAAAGAGTCCAAGGAAGCTTATTTAAAAGTGAACAGCATTAAATTAAACAAATGATACAGTGATACAAATGGAATGTATAGCGGTGCGGCTCTCCGGTTCGCGTGGGGTGCCGCTGCCTCCTCCCAGCTGTTGTTTATCGCGTGGCCGGGGTAGAGAGAGAGCGTTTTTTCCTGTCCATCATAGTCTATAGTGTATAATCCTCTCCTATTGGCCGGTTTCGACGGGGGGCGGGTCTTCCTCCCGTGTTAGTTCCTCTGTGATTAATATCGCATCTAATAAGAGGATTCAGACGTTGTGTGTTTATTGTATAACTCCACAAGCCTTTACTCCTCATATTTCCTACAAGACCCTTTTTCAAACAGTCTGTTCAGGGAGGAGGAAATGTTTCACCAGCTGCTCTTAAACTGGGACCATAACACAGCGTTGTGAAATATAGCTATAAATCTCCAGATGTGTAAAGAGATGTCCTTTATGTATTGAGAAAACATTCCTACTTATGCTCAATACACTATTTGAAAGCCTCTTGGATCAGCTGTAAAATGCATCGTCACAAAGTTAAATAACAAGCCTCATAGTTCTTCCTCCACTCCCTCTTGGCAAACTGCCACTGACAGGTTGAACCACACTGTAAGAGAAGAGTTTCAATTTCCCGGAAATGAAAGCTGATGTTTGTCTGAGCGACAGCAGAGCAGCAGCCAAGTCTCTGTTTCTCTGAAGAAACACTCGACTGAATCCAGCAGCTTTTTCTCAACAACACAGCAGGAATCTGCAAAACACTGGTGAGTACACTACAGGCACATCACTAACTAAATATTTTGTCAAAGTTGGATTAAAATCTGAATCTGACTGTATTACATCCATTTTACCATATAAAGAATATTATACTATAGAAATGTGTCAGTTAAGATATACACCTCAACTTTTACATTAGCAACAGCCAAAACTACAATGTATACTCTGGTTAAGTTAGGTTAGAAAAGCTTAGTTCACCGTGGAGTGTTTTGTTTGCCCATGTTTGATATTAGCCCTTGAAATAAAGGTGTGATCTGCGTTTGGGTCCTACCTGCTTCACTCCTCGTATCATACTGTTTTTTACAGCCCGATCTCACCAGAATGCGTACAAATGACACGACAATTGCATGACTTGAAAAGGCGTGCAATAGATACACAGAAGTCCTTTTTTGCGTGCATATGATACGCCCACCTTACGTTTGTTATGAACGTATGTCAAACACGTTTTTTTTCTACAATTTTCTCCTACGTTACGTTTGTTGTGAACGTATCTTAAATGTGTTTTTTTTCTACATATCTTTGCCATTTATTTAACCCTAACCCTAACCATAACCCAATAAGCTGCTGTGTCGTTTATTGCACCGCAAACATTAAAACTGTAATGGAACGGCGATCAAGCCTGAAGCCACAGAGCTCTTTGTTTTAATGTTTGAGGTGCAACATCAGCGTATCATATGCACGCAAAAACGGAGTTCTGCGTATCTATTGCACGACGTGTAATGTCGTGTCATTTGTACGCATTCTGGTGTGATCGGGTTGGTTTTTTAACAACTAGTATTAACTTCAGTGATGCTCAGCAGGAGGTTTCACTCCTCTGTTCAACGATGGCAAAATCCCCCAACAGTATTATAGCTTACACATTGTGTTTCTTCGAGTTTAAACCGAATGCTGCTATGATTTTCCAGATTTCATTTATAATATTAACAAGCAGAGAGATTTTTTTAACATTCAACAATAACAGTGTACTGCAAATTTGAGCAATCTTTCACCCTCCGCATAATCATGATACATCAGCAGAGCTCAGTATCACCATCTATTTGACTTATAGCAAACAGATACAAGAGATTAAATCATATATACATTACAGTTTTTGTTTTTTTCACACCTTTTGTCCCCAGAGAGACATGTCTGCTGCCAGCTGTCTGCTGACTGAAGATCAGTTTCTGTGCTCCATCTGTCTGGATGTGTTCACTGATCCAGTCAGCACACCATGTGGACACAACTTCTGTAAAGCCTGCATCTCTCAACACTGGGATAGAAATGTCCCGAGTCAGTGTCCCAACTGTAAAAAGGTTTTTAAAACAAAGCCTGAGCTGCTGGTCAACACTTTCATCTCTGAGATGGCTGCTCAGTTCAGACAGTCAGCTCAACAGAAAGCCAGCAGCAGCAGCTCAGAGCAACAAGTTGTCAAACCAGGAGAAGTTCCCTGTGACGTCTGCACTGGAACCAGAATGAAGGCCCTGAAGTCCTGCCTGGTCTGTCTGGCCTCCTACTGCGAGACTCACCTGGAGCCTCATCTGACAATGTCAGGTCTGAAAAGACATCAGCTGATCAACCCTGAGGAGAACCTGGAAAGCAGGATGTGTGTGACACACGATAAACTGCTGGAGCTGTTCTGTAAGACCGACCAGGTGTGCGTCTGCATGCTCTGCACTGTTTTAGACCACAAGACACATGATGTTGTTCCTCTGAAAGAAGGATATGAAGGAAAGAAGGCTGAGCTGGGGAAGACAGAGGCTGAAATTCAGCAGATGATCCAGAAGAGACGACTGAAGATTCAGGAGATGAATCGCTCAGTGGAGCTCAGTAAGGAAGGAGCAGACAGAGAGATAGCTGGTGTTCAGGTCTTCACCGCTCTGAAGGAGTCTGTTGAGAGAAGCCAGGCCGAGCTCATCTACACGATCACAGAGAAGCATAGAGAGACAGAGGAACAGGCGGAAGGCTTCATCAAAGAGCTGGAACAGGAAATCTCTGAGCTGAAGAAGAGAAGCTCTGAGGTGGAGCAGCTCTCACGCTCTGAAGACCAGCTCCACCTCCTCCAAAGCTTCACGTCCCTGAACGCTGCTCCACCCACCAAGAACTGGACAGAAGTCAAGGTCCATCCACCTTCATATGAGGGGACTGTGAGGAGAGCTTGGATGAGAGCTGTGACTCAGCTGGTGGAGACGCTCAATAAACAGATGAAGAAGCTGCTCGAGGTGAAGAGGGTCCAGCAGTATGAGGTGGAGGTGACTCTTGATCCTGATACAGCACATCCTGAACTCATCCTGTCTGATGATGGAAAACAAGTGAAACATGGTGATGTGTGTAAGAACCTCCTAGACAATCCAGAGACATTTGATTCTTGTGCTTGTGTCTTAGCAAAGCAGAGTTTCTCTTCAGGAAGATTTTATTACGAGGTTCAGGTTAAAGGAAAGACTGAGTGGGAGTTAGGAGTGGCCAGTGAGTCGATCGACAGGAAGGGACAGATCAGACTGTCTCCTGAGGATGGTTTCTGGGTGATAGTGTTGAGGAATGAAAATGAGTACAAAGCTTGTGCTGGTCCTTCAGTCCGTCTCTCTCTGAAGTCTCAGCCTGAGAAGGTGGGGGTGTTTGTGGATTATGAGGAGGGTCTGGTCTCCTTTTATGATGTTGATGCTGCAGCTCTGATCTACTCCTTCACTAGCCGCTCCTTCACTGAGAAACTCTACCCATACTTTGGTCCCAGTCTTAATGATGGTGGTAAAAACTCTGCCCCTCTGATCATCTCTCCTGTCAATCACACCGAGTACACTGTAAAAAAAAGAACTGTAAAAAAACTGAAATTTTCTGGCGACAGAGGCGCCAGAACATTTCCGTTAAAAAAAGTAAAAAAACTGTAAAATAAAATGCGGAGATAACATGTAAAAAAACAGTAACTTACCTTACCACAAGGAGCCTCTATTACTGTAATTTGACATGAAATATTTTTCTTTTAACATATATGTTAGAATAGAGTCATAATCCTCTAGAAAACAGAATAATTATCTTTAAAAAATGATAAAGAAAAGCTAAAATAGGTAAAATTACTTTTATTATTACAAAAAAGTACCGTATATCTAAGACCATTTACAAGTAAAACACAAAGAAAATAACGTCATTTTACTTAGCCTTAGTTTACATTAACTATCACATTTTGCGCCAACATTTTTTTATTTTACATGAAATGTTTTTATAATTCCATTAAATATTTTTCTTTTAACATATATTAATTGTTAGAATATAATCATACACCTCTAAAAAAACTGAATAAATATTTTTGTAAATGATAAAAAAAAGCTTAAAGACAGAAGATTACTGTTGTTATTTTAAAAAATACCGTAAATTCAAGATTCAAGGCTTTATTTTCATTTGTACATTATCTTCAGTGTCGACATGGCAATGAAAAACTGAAGTCACATGCTCCTCCAACAGTGCAACATATATATAGAACATAGAACAAATAAAACAGATAAAATAGGGCAAGTAAATACAAATAAAATAGAATAGAAATAGTGCAAGAAGAGTCTAAGTCAACGGAATATGATTGCACTGCCGTAGCAGGCCATGATGCAGCCAGTCAGGATGCTCTCTATGGTGCACCTGTAGAAGATGCAGAGTATCCTGGAGTCCATGTTGAACTTCCTCAGCCTGCAGAACAATTACCTCATAATGTCCAGGGACTTTTCACACGGAGAGAAAGCATACACATGTTGAGAGGAGGTAGGACCAGACACGTTTGTAAGCTTCTTCTTGCTGCTTTTGAACGTGATAGCAACTTTGAGAATACATTGTTTTTATACCTTGAATTGTTATTATTGTTTGCTTTGTTTCTAACATGTTCAATAAATTGACTAATACAATATTTTTTGAAAGAGTCTAGCTGTTTTGGTGATGGTGGTAGTGTGAAGAGTCCTTGGCTGCAGTCGAATAGTCCCTTTAGCTTAGGAACCTTCCTAGCCAAGTGAAATGGCCCGGTAGTCCCTCAGTGGCAGCCATGATAAGTGCTGTTCGAATTCTCTAGATCAGGGGTTCCCAAACTTTTTCTGTCAGGGCCCCCCCTTTGGAGAAAAAAATAAGTCGGGCCCCCCCAACACAAATAGTCAGGCTCAGTGGCGGCGCCAGATATTTATTTTGGGGTGCTGCGGGGTAGCTTGACGTTTCATAGAGGGTGCTCAAACATTTAGGGTTTCCCATTGATGTACCGGGCGCTACAGTGGAAATTTCTACTGCAACAATCCCCACGCAAATACACAGTGTGACAGTTACAATGAAGGATCGAGGCATATAGGTGTAAGCAGGAGTAAAGTGCTATTTTTATAGGTGGTGTGTGGACCTCACATAGGGGAGTCCCGGGGAATTCTCCCCCGGAAGATTTATTTGAGAGCAAAAAAACACTTTGGGAACCACTGCTCTAGATGATAAGAAAGGAGCTTTCAAACTTCCTTTATAGCCTCCTTTAGCTTAGGAACCACTGGACCTCCCTCACCGAAAGGAGAGGAGAAAATGCTACCCCACAATGCCTTGCAGCCACAGCATTTGCCGTCACACAACAGTCGGCCGTTCACGGAAACAACCGATTATGACGGAGAAATTATATCATGAAAGTTACGGTGCTTACTAAGCATTTTAAAACGTATGTGGTAAGTTGCCAAAGTGCTTTGTTTTGAACGTTCATCAGTAATATAATCAAAAAGAGAAATATGAACGTTAGTTTTACTGAAATTATCAAATAAAGTCAACATTTCACAGAGCTGTGTGGGGTTTGTTCCACTTTTAAAAGATGTTTGAATGGTGATATACACAGTGATATATGTTAAGGACTAACGTTTATAATAAATACATTTGTATTGATTTTAAGATCTTTTCATACAATCATACGTATTTGGGATCATTTGTATTAATGTGGACCGGAGGGGGAGGGTGACGAGCATAAGTTTCACTTTCCTTTTTTATTTAAATTCCAACTTTGGTCATGAAGAATATGTTTCTCTGTTGTCCCCGTTCATAAAGCATAACACAACAGCATCAGAGCACGGTGCAGAGTCTCTAGATGAGTTTACAGTAGTCCCTCGTTCTTATTATATATCCATGTTGTAGTCCGTTGTATAGAAAACTGTGGTTTCCATGGTTTCCCCACAGCAGCAGACGCACAAAAGGACGTCCGCTGGCGCATCATAAACACGTCGCATAGTGAAAGTGCAGTCGGATTCTCTAAAGTACTGCAGTCTCTTCTCCTAAGTCCTTTTGAATTCTCCTATGCACTATCCCTTAACCCCGTGACGTTTCACTCAGAGGTCAAGGAATAGACGATAGGGTTAGAACTTAGGAGCTGATTTTTAAACTATCCGACCACAACCAAGGATTTCATTTAACCGACCTGAGACGGGGCCATTGCCAAAGTTAAATAACAAGCCTCAACAGTTCTTCTTCCTCTTCCTCTTGGCAAACTGCCACAGAGAGGTGGGACCACACTGTAAGAGAAGAGTTTCCATTTCCCGGAAATGAAAGCTGTTGTTTGTCTGAGCGACAGCAGAGCAGCAGCCGAGACACGTCTCTGTTTCTCTGAAGAAACACTCGACTGAATCCAGCAGCTTTTTATCAACAACACAGCAGGACTCTGCAAACACTGGTGAGTGCACTGCAGACACAATCACTAACTCAATTTAGTCAAAGTTGGATTCATATAAAGAATATTATACAATATAAATGTGTCAGTTAAGATAAAAACCTTAACATTTACATTAGCAACAGCCAAACATAAAACTACAATGTATACTCTGTGTAAGTAAGGTTAGAGAGCATACAGTCAAAGCTAGCATTAGCAAATGCTAATTTTCATATTTCCTGTATTTGAAAACATCTTTCTAATTGACTCTATTAAACAAAGTTGAATCTAAATATTAGATTTGTTCTGGACTGTCCAAAGCAATGGATCTGGTGTTGTGTTACAAGTTTATCTTATAAAAAGGCATGACAATTACATATTTCATCTTATATCATTTGTACACACTGTGCCTTGAGCTTTGAACCTGTTTCTGTAGTAACTGCTGTCTGCCTTTTGAAGCTGATAACGTTTACTGTTTTTTTAGATTAGATTAGATTAGATTACTTTATTGTCATTACAAAATGCAAGCACTGTGTAACGAAATTAAGGAGGGTCTAACCAGAGTGCAAAACAGTCAGTTATACACAATTATCAGAAGTATGTACAAAATAAATTGTACAAAAATAAAGGTAAATAGATGGGAAATGTATAAATAAGAATAAATACACAGATAATAATAAATACAGTGAATACAGTACTGTATATAAAACAGTAATGTGCAAGGATAATTGCGCTTCAGCACAGCACACGACAACAACAACTAGTAGTTCTTCAGTGATGCTCAGCAGGAGGTTTCACTCCTCTGTTCAACAACGGCAAAATCCCCCAACAGTATTAGAGCTTACACATTGTGTTTCTTAGAGTTCAAACCGAATGCTGCTATGATTTTCCAGATGTATTTATAATATTACGAACAGAGAGATTTTTTTAACATTTAACAATAACAGTGAACTGCAAATTTGAGCAATCAGCAGAGTTCAGTATCACCATCTATTTGACTTGTAGCAAACAGATATAAGAGATTAAATCATATGTACATTATAGTTTTTGTTTTTTCACACGTTTTGTCTTCAGAGAGACATGCCTGCTGCCAGCTGTCTGCTGACTGAAGATCAGTTTATGTGCTCCATCTATCTGGATGTGTTCACTGATCCAGTCAGCACAACATGCGGACACAACTTCTGTAAAGCCTGCATCTCTGAACACTGGGATGTTGATTTCCAGTGTCAGTGTCCCAACTGTAAAAAGGTGTTCAACACAAAGCCTGAGCTGCAGGTCAACACTTTAATCTCTGAGATGGCTGCTCAGTTCAGACAGTCAGCTCAACAGAAAGCCAGCAGCAGCAGCTCAGAGCAACACGTTGTCAAACCAGGAGAAGTTCCCTGTGACGCCTGCACTGGAACCAGACTGAAGGCCCTGAAGTCCTGCCTTGTGTGTCTGGTATGTCTGGTGTGTCTGGTGTGTCTGGCCTCCTACTGTGAGACTCACCTGGAGCCTCATCTGAAAAATACAGGCTTCAAAAGACATCAGCTGATTGACTCTGAGGAGAACCTGGAAGACAGGATGTGTATGAAGCACAGTAAACTGATGGAGCTGTTCTGTGAGCTAGGGAAGACAAAGGCTGAAATTCAGCAGATGATCCAGAAGAGACGACTGAAGATTCAGGAGATGAATCGCTCAGTGGAGCTCAGTAAGGAAGGAGCAGACAGAGAGATAGCTGATGGTGTTCAGGTCTTCACCGCTCTGAAGGAGTCTGTTAAGAGAAGCCAGGCCGAGCTCATCGACACCATCAAAGAGAAGCAGAGAGAGATAGAGGAACAGGCTGATATGGGTTTGTACCACTACATACATCCCCAAAAACTGTCAGCAGCCTTTAAGAAAAATCTATTCTCCAGAGGTTTTTTTAGGGAAACAGATGTTATAATCCTTAACGCAATCATTAATAATCAGTCTATAAATCTGGCTATTGATGATATATATATATATATATATAATTGGAAAAAATATAAAAGTCAGCCGAATTAGTGTTTATACCGCAAGGAGACGTATTGTGTGAAAAGAAATGTAAGATGTTGTTTAATTGCTGAAATATTTATGATCCACGTCACGTATTCAGTTTTGGCGGCAGTTATTCCAGTTTGTCTAGAAATCTTCTCATCAGGGCTCTATAAATAGAGAACTACGGCAGATATGTAATATTCAATGCAGCCGAACCGTGTATTACAATGCCGTTATGTGATGACTTTCAAAGAGAAAAGCAAGCACACTCGGAATAAAGTATTATTTAAAAAAAAAGTTTTCGGATTTCACATCGCATTTACACCATTTCCCAACGTGCATTGCGGCTAAACCATCCAATCACCGAGCTTTGGATCTTGCCTACGTCTTTTTCCGGTATTTGTTTATGACGATGTCATGTGATATGTGAGACTGGGTTGGAGAATTGCACAGGGGAAAATAACGTATCCATACCACAATTTTAGATGCAGAAACTAATACTTTTGCGCTGTGGACCAACACTATAAATCGACGGGGAAGGGGGTAGCAATAAAGATAACATCATTAAACAGTTACACAACATAACAGAAATAATATCGATAGCAGCGTCCCTAGCAACCACCTTGGTAACAATGAAAACGTTGTATGGACACAATAAAGTAATCTTCCTAATAACTAGCAAACTAAAGATCATGTACATCCACTGCACACATAATCTGAAATGACAACTCAAATTTCTCGCATCAAATGACATGAAAACGCATTTGAATGGCCAAACTAACCTTAAAATAGGCATTTTCCACCGAGAATAAAACGAAGGTCGGCCATGTTTTTTTTTTTCTGCAGCTCCATTTAAGGCGGGGCCTCGCATATGATTCACACCTGCACACCTGTTAGCCTGTTCCACAATTCTTCGTTTTCCGAGGCTAGGAAGGACCTGACTCGGAGGTACATGTGCTAGCAAGCAAGCGTCCTCGACATTGAGAAACACCGGCCGCTTCTCAATCTCGAGGATGCTGGCTTGGTAGTCGCGTACTTCCAAGTCACTTCCTTCAGAAAAGAAGCAAGTATGCTTCCAAGCCACGGCTTCGGTAAACGAAGAAGAATGGAATAGGCTAACATGTGTGCCACTCTCTTTAACGGTTTCAACATAAACTGTACCGAAAATAAATCCCTCACGATGTCTATCTAATTATGAACTTGCTTTACTTTCACGGAACACATGTTCTACGCCACTACACAAATTGGTCCGTGCGCAAAGCATTGTGGGGATTTTAAGGACGCGAAGTCTACCCATGTGCAGCCTCGAAATTTCCCCCAAACCAAGGACGCGGCCTCGGTGGAATTCCAAGTATCCTCGAGATTGAGAAACGGCCACTCTGTGCCCAATATTCGTTGTGTCCAAACGGCGGTACTGCAACTTCCGTATCAGTCCGTGACGTCACCCGGCCCAAAACAACTTTTTCCCATTGACTAACATGGGGAAAGAGACGTCTGTAAATCGGTGGATACTTTTTTTTTAACTAAATAAACTACCCAGTATTAACTATTTTATAGTCCTTAAAGTTGCAAAATGAACTAAAAGCCGAATCTAGATGTATTTTCTCTCTCCATTCATTCTAGTGAGCCGAGAGTGGGAGCTCAGGGGGCGAGGCTTAAGGGCCTATGCTTTCTGAGTGCACGGGTTCTTCTGCTCTGGCAGTCAGGAATGACGGGTAATCTGTGACGTTTCGCTCTCTCAAAAGTTGGGCCATTTTGACTTCATGCGCCAATGAGCAGCTCTCATAGGAAAGAACGAGACCCCGCCTCCCACACTGTATCCTGCTCTTATTATACATCTATGGTCTCAAGTCAGCACCGATGCAGACCATGGATGTATAATAAGAACTATATCCTCCTATATGTAAAGAAAAAAGTCTAAATATTTTAAGATAAAAGCTGTGAAACAATCTCAATAATTGGCAGCATGTTGAGATAGGAAGTTTTAATATCTTAAGAGAAGAGCTTGAATATTAAAAGATAACAAATACAAAATACAAATTATTTTGGCTCCTTCCTGTCTTTCTCCTGGGTCTTTCTTGGCTTTATACTGGCTATCTTCTAGCTCTATTCAGGTCTTTGGAGTTTCTTTCTAGCTCTATCGCTGATCATTTTCAGAACCTGAAGGCTCTATACGGACTATCTACTGGTTCTTTTCTGGATCCATCCACTATCTCTTGTCTCTGTCCAGTGAATTACATTGTTGTTACTGGAGCAGGTAAAGCATAAAACAGATACTTTCAGCATTATCGGAGCACGAAGTGGAAGCTTGGATGAAACACAGCGGACTTCTAAACAATGAACACCCGCAACTTAGAAGAAATAAAGTTGGATTGTATGTGTTCTAATAATGCAATGCAAACCCATGATGTAATGACAGTCATTCAGAATAATGTAGTCATTGAATGCTCATTTCAGTAGATTTCATCAAACAAAACATGAACATATTGGACATGGCCTCAAGACTGTAACCTCTTCACATTCTGTTGAAATAGTCAATTACTAGCCATATCTTACACATTGCTGTTGTGAATCATTAATATGTGGATGACAGTTGAACTAGATGATGTAACATGTATGCCACCTGCTGGAAATAAAACGTATCACTCTGTTGGCGTCGTTTGGACAACAAAAACAGAGTTAAACTCTCACTTCATAAACAATCTTTGAGTACATACACCGTCCTGCAGAGAGCACACAACCCAACAGCACGTTGTTGGTCTAGCATCACTTTACAAAACGTTTGCATTAAGACACTACGACTCGCTGGTCCATTGTAAAGGTCAGTCCACCTTAAATGAGCAGTGGCTGATCAGCAGGTGAAAGGCAGGACACGGGAACTTGGTCCTGAGGAGATGTAACGATTATTAAACAAGAAAGTTGTCGAGTCAAGGGGTCAAAGAAATGAACATTTGTGATTATTAGCAAATCGGTTGCAGGTGGGTGAAATCAGGCTTAGGGAGTAACTAAAACCAAAACTAAGGAGCTCATTGTTGATTTCAGGAGGACAAAAAAGGAAGTCCATCTCCCCCTCCACAGAGAAGCAGTGGAGGGCATGGAGGACCTACGGTTCCTTGGAGTCAACATCTCCAATCATTTAACTTGGACCTCAAACCTGGTGAAAAAGGCACAGCAGAGACTGTTTTTCCTGAGGAAACTGAGACAGGCCAGGCTTCCACAATAACTGCTGGTAGACTTCTATCGGTCGACTATTGAAAGCACCCTGACCAGCTGCATAACTGTGTGGTACGCCAGCTGCGCAGCCGCAGAGCGGAAGGACCTGCAACGGGTGGTGAAGGCTGCTCAGCACATCGTTGGGACTGAGCTGCCCAACCTTGACAACATCTATAAAAGTCGACTGCAGAAGAAAGCCAGCAGGATCATATGAGACATCACACACCCCGGCCACTCACTGTTCGAACCGCTGCCGTCCGGCAGACGGTTCAGGTCAATAAAATCACGCACCAACAGACTGAAGAACAGCTTCTTTCCCAGAGCTGTGGCCTCCATCACTCCCATCCCTGTCCAACCACAAAACTCACTATAGCTTTGCACACATACAAACACACTACCTCCCATCAAAGGCTGCAGCCAAAAATATCATGTTATTTATTTGTATATTTATTAAGTATCAAATTGTAACTTTTCTTTATTAAATAGTCTTTAAAAATGTATTTTAACATTCTGGTAAAGTGCATTTAAGTGATGACCCTGATAATTGCTACTATCTCTGCTTTATCACTGCTTTTATGGATGTGTTCTCATGTATGTACTGCAGTGAGAGAAGCCAACTGAATTTCGTTACACTGATGTGTGATGACAATAAATATATTATATTCTAACGTATTACATGTAACGGCATTAGGTCATCAGGATACAAAATAGGCAATTGTGTTCCCTTACAGTTACAGAAGCAAAAACAATCATATAACAGGTATATTTATGTAAAAGAGGGATCATTAACAGGATAGCAATGATAAAAAACATTTAGAAATAAAGAACAATACATCAAATCATCCTATATCTGTATATGGAAACTTGGAGCCCTCAATCCACAATGAAATGGTTCATCAACAGTCAGTGGTTAACATATACATCAGAAAATCAGTATGACAAAAACATTAAACATATTGTCCACTTATATTGATAAAGAGAGTTAGTTTAAAGGAGAGGTGTCATGGCCATTTCCACTGATCATAATTCCATTGTTGAGGTATACTAAAATAGAAAAATACTGTGCAATTTTTCAAACTCACAGAAAACAATATGTGTGGCTTGATATTGAGTAAGAAAAAGGTTTATAGGTTGATAAACGCTGTGAGAATGGGTCTGCAGAGAGAATTTCGCCGCGATCCCAACTGTCTGTTATCAGCCAGTTATCTCTCATGTGTTTTTTTAAACTTCCACTCTCTGAACAAG
>CALSBZ010030551.1:0-12138 GCA_943591055.1 Gobionotothen gibberifrons
TCCCTGAAGGTCCTAGATATCATTTCTGGTGGACAACCTTTTACAACATTCCATGTCTGTAAAATGACTTTGCCCCCTGGGTACTAAGCATTCATAACAAAACAATACCCTGAAATGTGTGTGCCATTAGTTCGGCGCAAACAAATAAAAATAGTTACCGTGATGGTGAGGTTGGAAGTACTCTCCTTCCTTCTTGTGTAGGGCTCTAAAAGCTGCAGCCTGGTCAGGATCCACTGCTGTCTGCCAGTCCTTTGTGCTCCACAACTACCCGAAGGGGCAAGTTTCCTGTACCGGGTGTACTGGGTTCGCATAGAATCCCACTTGTTCCTCAGCTCTTTCTCTGAAGCACACAAATAAACGATGTAAGCATTGTGGCTAGTTAGCATGTCCAATTCATATCTATATGCAGTGCCAAACTGCACAGCTAGCAACAGCTAGCAACAAGATAACAACAAAACACAAGGTTGAAATAACAAATTACATTTCACGTTAACGTCACTGTACGCTGGCAAACAATAAAAAGCCAACAGTATCTGCTAAAGAGCTCAATTGATGAAAAAGATAATCTTACCCGAGAAACCAAGTTGCGTTTCAATCTCTCGCCAGAGTCCGGTTTTCACTACTCGGTTCGAGTACCTTTTCTCTGTGATGTCGTACAGAGCTGGCCTCTCCTGGATCAAGGTGATGAGCAGGTCTTCGTTTCCGTCATTCCAGATCGCCATGATGAGATGAAAATGAATAGCAGTAGTCCCTTCTTAAATCATTTGTTTACGTCCCTCACTTCCGTTTCGCTTCTCATGCACTGATTCGCTAGCTGAACAGCCAATCAGAGTGATTGCTTGGTCCGACTGCCTGACCCGATGCATGGCCGATTCAACCAAGCCCCCAGGAAGTGCGCCGGACTCAGATGGAAATATTCGTGCTGGCCAAACGGCGGTACTACACTTCCGCTTGGTTGCCAGGCCCGGAAGCACTTTTTCCCATTGACTTACATGGGGAAAGAATGGTCTGTAAATCGTTGGATAAATTTTTTTAAACTAAATAAACCGCCCAGTATGAACACTTGTATAGCCCTTATTAAAAACATTCGTTCCTCAAGTTGTAAAAATGTGCTAATAACGTTATTCTGAGAGTTATTTCCCTCTGCATTATGAACGCGCATCTAACCCACGCGACCGCGCCGCCGGCACGTTCATGTTACGTGTTCAGCCTTTACCCATGGATGCACAATAACAACGGACCCACATCGTCTTACCCCACGGAGCTGTAATAATGGATATATTGCACATGTTTGCTGTAACTCATCACTTGTAAAATGTTATACCACATGGGCTGTATGATTACATCTTGTACCGTAAATAAATAAAGTTAATATTACCGACGTTAGATTAACGTCCCTGTAGCTTCTTATTGCACTAAGAAGCTTATTGCACTGTATGTATATATATGTATATACGTGCAATAATTATTTCATGCTAAATGAAGCTCTGTTGCTTGGATATCACTAGATCCTGTTACAGCGTAATATAAGTACATAACGATTGATGTGTACATTAGCATAATTACTAGCTAGCCGTTAGCTGCTAACTGCCGCCTCGTTAATATCAAAGCCATCATAATAACAACCCAACATGCTGTCATGAACGCGTGGTGCTGTTACGTGTACGCAAATTGACGTGCTTGATGTGAACGAGCCTTTTGGTTAAAGTTGCGCATGCTCTATGAGCGCACATATGGGTACTTCTCAGGCATGCTGGGTAATCTGTGACGTTTCACTCTCTCAAAAGTTGCCCCATTTTATCATCATGCGCTAATGAGCAACTCTCATAGGAATGAATGAGGCCCCGCCTCCCACGCTGTATCCAGTTCTTATTATACATCCATGGATTCAACATGTTGACCTGACTAGGGCGCCGCGAATGCCCGACAGCCTCTGACGGCCTCTGACTCCCAAAATCGGGTTGGTGTGTCAGGGCCTTAAGTTGCGCTGACAGGTCCACACACTGCTTCCCCGCAGCAAGGCCCCCCCCCCCCCCCCCCCGTGTTGATAATTCACGATCATCGGCACGCTGATAAAATATATATTGGTTGCCGACCCCTGCTCTATGGTAAGCCAAGGTATTGCTTACAGATTGTGCCGCTGCCCCCTGCTGGCCAAAGAGATTTTTTTTAAATGCTCTAAATGTCTCTGTTAAAAGTCAAAAAGTCTGTTGTGAAGGATAAATGGGCTGGGATTTTTTTGTTGTTGTGATAATATGTTGGATTTTTTTGCTTTCAACCATCCACTCATGTATTGCAATTAAAACAACAAAATCAGTTGTGTTGCCATTATCCAAATTCCAATGTGCTCTACTCTTTTATCCTTTTTGAAAATCGTGAACATTGAAACATTTTTTTCACAAAACCTAATTCCTGTGCAAACATGACACTGATTATAGCAGAGTAACATTTTAAATAAAGCAGCATCTGTTCTTCTGTTTCCGTCTTTAGACTGGAGAAATGGAGGTGAAGAACCCACTGTTTGACGACTCCACCCTTTACCTTCAAAGGATCCACAAGTAAACCTGACTCGAGACACTTCACTCTGAATGCAGCATTGTGTGTATAAATAGTAGGCACAGTTACACATAATCCTCGTACACTGCTGTGCTCAGGACAGGACGGAGAGTGGAAGGTCCTTAGAGGAGGAGGAGGATCAAGAGTGAGGCGTTCATGGACACAGGGCTGGGTTCTGTTTGAAACAAGACTGAAGCAGGGACCAATGCCTCCAACATTCTGAATAACTTCAGAGGGGTAACATACACAAACATTGAACCAAATATCCTGAGTGAATAACAAAGCAGAGTCCAGTAACAGACAGGTGTCTGCACCACTGAGCTACCACTAAGAAATTCTGAGTCCATAGATTGATAGGTCTCCATGAATACCCATGTTTATTGATAACTAAATAATCCTTAATTGAATGTGTTCTCACTGCAGGCTTTGATTTTATTCACGCATTTTTTAATGTGATCTTAATATTTTATTAACACACCGTGATCTTTATCAATATGTTAGTTATGTAACCGTTGTATCTAGTTCCTCTATGCATGAATTGATGACGCTGTGTTATGAAATCTGAAAATCAATATGCATTTACATTTCTTAAGTATATAATATAAAATGATTTCAAAGGAATTTGGAGCCTCTTTACCTAAAACTCTGAAACAGAGTGTGTATATACAGTATCTCTCAAACATGGCTTGTCTCCATGGTTTTGTGATCTGTAAATAGCTGCTAACATGTACAGGACAGAGATCTTGTGTTAGTACTTGTGTTCCGCTAGTTTGTTTCAAATCTTCAGTTGTTTGTTTCCTTGTTGTTAACTGAAGGGTTTGAAGAGTTCCTACACATGTGCAAATGTCTCAGAAAATAAGTAATGTCAAGGTTTTGAACAAATAATTCACCTATTGTCTGTGGTGCGTTACTGTTTGTAGTGTAATAGTTTTGTAGATAAGAGCATAGGTATCAGCACACTGTATAGCATATCTCCCGCACATTTAATCCTACCTTCACCAGATAAAACATGACAAAGGGACTAGGTTTTTGTAGGTACAATGTAAAAGTGCCTTAAACTTGCGTTATTTCTAATGGCCAGCAGGGGGCGAATCATGCGGCTGCAAAAAGAGGTCGGATTGTATAGAAGTCAATGAGAAAATGACCCTATTTCTCACTTGATTTATTACCTCAGTACATGCTCAGTACACATTTCACTCGCCAGTTTCATGCTTCTTCAATACAGCTGGATGTTGATTTCATACATCTTTTCCCCAGTCAGAGTGAATAGACAAAAAGCAGGGTGTGCTTTGGGGGGCAACTTTCTGATTGAACAGTCACCAACACCATGTTCTCGCTTTAGAAATTCAATCCTTTCACATCGTGTTTCTTTTCTTTTTTTAAACCAGTTGGCAAAAGTCAAAGCTGTAATCCACTAACCAGTTGGTGATTGACAGAAGGTCACGTTGATTTTTGGCCCAAATTAATCCAAGTTTTCCATTCCTGATAATTAATAGTAGAAATGCTGAATGTTAAAATGATGCTACTGTATGGGCACTGTTACTCATATGACCTCTTGGATTCTCTGCTTTTACCTTTACTGAAGCTGCTATCATCACCTGGCCTAAACACTCTGTGGTGGAAATTCCAGACTTAATCACCTTCTGGTAAGAAAAGAACACATATACAAGCTTAAACCAAAGTTGTGTCATTTAATAAAGAGTTATAGCATTTAACAGAATCAATCTATTTCCAGCTGGAAAGGACAGATAACCTTTATCACTGATGTAGTACAAGAATCTGACCCTGTTACACAGACAAACAATGACTTTAGGGAAGAGACACAGGAAGAGCATTCATTCAGCTAGGTCATTTACATTACAGCCTTAAGAAAGGTCGGGGGCAGACAGAAGGGGAAGTATAGCATGGTAATTCAAGCCCTAACATCCATATGATAATTGCCTGACAATGGTCAAGGTGACAGCCTTCTGTCTGAGAACATTTTGTAGTTCGGAAACCTATATATTTATATTGAATTATTAGACATTCCCATGATACATTATTTTAGGACTGGATGTGAACTATCTTTCTGTGTACTGTATGTATGCCCATATTGCCCCAGATGACATTCAACTTCCAGGTTGATATTTGGCCTCAGTGACAGATGTGTGTCAGGAAACTGCAGGAACCCTGATCTAACTCAGGAAAGCTGCACTCTGTAGGCCCCTCTCAGCTCTACCACATTCAAAGAGATGGTCTAACTGCATTAGACCTGGACACATATCCACAATATGTCAAAAGAAAATATCTACAGCAGATGCCAGGGAGTATTAACAGGGGAGATATTTAACTATGTTGTAAGACAGTTTTATCCAAACATACTGAACTTGTGGAACAAAACAAAGGGCCATGTGGGATGACGAGAAATGATACAATTTTCATGCTGTTTGCCTTTTCTACATGTTCTATAGCTCTGAGTGCAAAGAGCCAAACGGTTGCCTTGTTTAGGTCGTGCTCGCTCTGATACAGACTGTTGTTGACTACATTAGTTCTACACACTACGGAGAACTTCTTTACCACCACGTTTAGCCTGCATGTAGATATACCAGAGCTGAAATAAATATTTATATAATCTGATGTGAAAAATTGTTTGACTCTTTTTTTCTTATTCACATTTTAAAGGGTCTAGAAAACACTGGCATGTTTTAAGTGCTCATTGACCCACACATGCCAGCAGCGACTTTTCCTTAGAAAGAAACTAGTCAAAACAATGGACAGCATGTCACATGCAGAAACAGTAACAAGTCTTCCTTAAAGAAAATACTTTTTATATCATTTTCCAGCAATGTGAGCAATTCCATTCCATGAACCAACATTGTACTTTGGCACTCTTCTTAAACTATTGACACTTACCATTTTCCTTTAAACAATAGGACTCAACCCTAACCCCTTTACAGGGCACCACTCTCTATTTATATAAATACATAATTAACATGTCAGCATAATTAATAAATGCAGTTTTTAAAATATGAAGTTAGTAATAAGTGAAGTTATTATACAGAGATGTAAATACTTAAAAATCACAAAAGCACAAATCAGCTCCCTTATAAATGAAGGATTTATTTACTACTTAAGATTTGTGGTCATGGTCTCTGTTGTGTTTTGCTGTTGCAGTTTATGCCTTATTAAATGTAATTTATAAACATTAGCATTAATTATTTTATTGGGGCCTAAAAAATGGTAGAATAATGGTTAGTCACTGAGCCGTCCATTAGTGTCCTTTTCAACGCCAGATCTGTCCAGCACCCTGTAGGTTGAGCTCCACCGGCTGCATCAGAGAGGATACCTCTCCTACAGGCATTCGTGATATTTATGGGCCCAAGTCCCCCCCACTTCCTCGTGGACGAAAAAGCAACTGACTTAAGATTTAAAAACACCCTGATAAAAAGGAGGTAGCCCACTTAACTTTAAAATGTTTAAATCAGTTAAAAACAGAGCAGCATCCAGCCCCAGGTTACTCACATCTCTCCACACCAAATCAGCCGGGCCTGTCAGGTACCTCTGTAAAAACTGTATCCTAAAAGTGGCTGTTCGGCTGGCCAGGTGGATAAGGCCCTGTCCCCCCTCCTCTCTAGATAAAAACAGCACCCCCTGTGGCACCCAGTGTAGACCCTCCCAAAATAAATCCACCAACTTCTTTTGTATTTGGGCTAGTAAGCCTGAGGGAGGGTCCACACAGGTAAGACGGTGCCACAGTTGGGATGCCACAAGGTTTTTTAAAACCAACACTCTACCTTTAAAAGACATCTGAGGGAGCAGCCACCTCCACTTAGACAACTTTCCCTCTATCTTTCCTATGACGTCCTCCCAGTTCTTCAGGACTATGCTTTTATTACCCAGGAACACACCCAGGTACTTTAGCCCATCTTTTTTCCATATCATGTTCTGGGGAAGAACTGGGAGACCGCCCCTCCACTCACCGACAGCGAGGGCCTCACTTTTCCTCCAATTCACCCTCGCTGCCGATGCTGAACTAAAATCCCTCACGATGTTAACTAAAATGTCTGTATCTTTTTGGTCTCTAATAAAAACAATGATATCATCTGCATACGCTGATAAAACCATGCCTCCACTAAAACCAGGTAAAAACAGCCCTTGCAGTTTGGAGCGTATTTTGTTGAGGAGGGGTTCTAGGGAGAGTGCATAGAGCATGCCAGACAGAGCACAGCCCTGCCGGACCCCTCTACACACTCTAAAAGGAGCACACAGCCCACCGTTGAACTTCAGCACACTCTCAATCTTATTGTACAACACCTTGATCTTGGCTATGAAACCAGCGCTGAACCCAAACGTCTCCATTACTTTCCAGAGGAAGCTGTGCTCAACGCGGTCGAAAGCCTTTTCCTGATATAGAGAAATCAGACCAGTATTAATACCCAATGAGCTGGAGACCTCCAAAACATCTCGAATTAGGTGGACATTGTCCACCATGGACCTGCCGGGCACACAGTATGTCTGGTCCCGGTGGATGACCTGCTCCACAGCCCTCCCCAGCCTGGTGGCCAAAGCCTTGGACTGAAGTTTGTAATCCACACACAGCAGAGACACAGGGCGCCAATTTTTGATGTCCTGTTATTTCCTGCCCTGTGTCTGACAGCAGTGAGTGGATTACTCGCCTCTGACCATTCTTTTTCTCCAGGCCGAAGAAGAAGCTAGTGGGAGCATCCATCTCATTGGTGTTGAGGAACCGGAACCTGACCAGTGCACCCTGAACTTTAACGTCCAGCAGGTTGGCTAAAGCCATTTTTTTCTCTTTGAGGATTTCAATATATCCTCGATCTCCTGTGGTCTCACTTATTGTTTCTAGTTCCACTATATCACTCTCCTGGTCTTTCATAGATCTACAGTAATGATGTCTTGTGTGACATTGAGGGTGTGCTGTTGGCAGAGCAATCTTATCTCAGTCTTACCATGGTCCCACCACTGCCTAAGACTGCTAAAATCTCTCTTCCTCTGCCTAAAAACACTCCAGAAATAAATAAGGGCCTCTTTAAAATGTTTATCAAATGTTAAAACCGAGTTAAAATGCCAATATGCACTTCTGGGTAAAACATTTCTAATAAAAACATTACATAAAAGCAAAGAGTGATCCGTAAAACCAGCAGGTGATATGCTGCACATTTTAAAAGTATTAAAATGATGCTTAAAACAATAAATACGATCTAGTCTAGCTGATGAGATTCTATTCTCTCTGGTGTGGGACCAGGTGTACTGCCTGTTGTCTGCGTGCATCCTTCTCCATACACCCACCAGGCCGTGGGAGTGGACTAGCTGCCTCAGAGCATGCTGGGATGCTGGATGCGGCTCTGCATGGTTGCGATCTAAAGATGCATTTTCTGTAGAATTAAAATCCCCACCCAAGAATAAAAAATCCTCCGTGGCACAACCGTTAAAAACATCATTAACTTTGAGTAAAACAGCTTCCTCTCTGTACCGTTTGTTGAAGCATAGACATTTATAAAAACAGCTGTAAAAAGGTCAAACCGTGCTTTTATTAAAAGCAACCTCCCATTGATAAAGTGCTCGACCTCCAGTGAGACAGGATTAAAAGACTTGGAGAGGGGGAGGAGTCACGGGCACTGAGGATGTAAGACGTGTTTTTCCGCTGCTCCTGAGAATGTGACTTAATTTCATAAATCCTGCACAATTTTGGTCTTTTATTGTTGAAATTAAATAGAATATATACTAAGGATTCGTCGTACGTGACTTTTGTTAACCAAAACAACCGAAATGTCTTCTGCTCGCCAAAAATCCGAAGCACAGAGAGGAGGCCGCAGCAAAACCTCGCCTTTGCCTGACCCGGCTAACGCTACTCGAGGGGTGGCTGAAGCTAACGCACTCGACGCCGAACTTTTACAAAGTATGATGGACTCCCTGAAAGCCGAATATTTGGCAAAATTGACTCTTTGTCTTCCAGCCTACGCTCCGAGATTACCTCTGTCCGAAAAGAACTAAAAGAGTCAATAGGACCATTACAAGCTAAAGTCGAGCAACACGGACAAACTGTGCTTGAGCTTGAACGAGCTACTACGGACCATAGTGGCAGGATAACGGAGCTGGAAGCTACAGTTAGCAGGTTAACGGCTCAGGCTAAACATGCTGATGATCGGTGTGAGGACCTGGAGGGGGAGATCCAGAATGAATAATATTCGGCTGGTGGGCATATCGGAGGGATTGGAGGGACCTCGTCCTACTGAGTTTATCGCCAAACTACTTCAGGAAATACTTCGCCTGGATGAAAAGCCCCTGCTAGAACGAGCTCATCGTACACTGCGGGACAGGCCCAGAGAGGGAGATGCACCCCGACCATTCGTCGTGAGAGTTCATTACTTTCACATTCGCAATGAGATCCTACGTCGGGCCGGGGAACTGTCTCCCCTCCTCTGTCAGGGTAAGAGGATTTCTATCTTTGCTGACTACACCTCCACCGTCGCTAAAAAGCGAGCTGCTTTTGGAACTGTCAAGTGTCAGCTGCACTCATGTCCGGGCATTAAGTTTGGACTTCTCTACCCAGCGGTGCCGAGCGGAGACACACATCAGTTTGAAGATCCTCCAGCTGCAAATGACTTTGTCAATACAAAACTCAAGAAAGCAGTCACTCCAAGTGCTGTGTGACGGAGCAGGGCTGAGCTAGCAGAGCCGGCTCCTTGTCACACTTCTTCTTTTTTTTTTGTTCATGACAACTTGGACTGCATCTCCCAGTAAGTCATTGTAGCTTTCCATGATAATTAGTCACTGACAACATGTCTAAACGTGTGACGAACGTACTAATGTTCTGTTTACTTTGTGCGTGTTTACTCTTGTTTTACCCAGTCACCTTTCTCTTTGGGTAGCTTTAGGCTGTGTTAGTAGTAGCCTAGGATGTTAGTTGCTGCGACGGAGCGTTTAGCAATTCCTATAAGGTTTGATCGGCGTGTCTCGCATGGGGAGGCACTTCTGCCAAGGTGGGAGGGAGTAACGTGGTCCTTTTACCACAAAGGGTTGTTCTATATTGTATGTTTGTTTTTTGTGGTTGTTTGTGTTTTTCGTGTCGGCTTGGTCTATCAACATTGTACATGTTGAAATGCTATTATTCGTTATACCTCATTCTGCTTACTGTATATGTTATATTATGCTTCACTCTTTGCCTCTTAAGATGCTTCTATGGTTTCACCTAAATTAATACAACAAGATGGAGAGGGGCTTCAATTTTGTACCTGGAACTGTAGGGGCCTTAACAATCCTGTTAAGTGCAGCAACATTTTGCACCATCTCAAGCACCTGGGTGCACAGATAATTTTTCTACAGGAAACTCATTTTAGAGTCTCTGATCAGAGCAGATTAAAGGCCAGTTGGATTGGCCATACCTACCACTCTTCTTTCATGGGGAAATCTAGGGGAGTAGCTATTTTATTGCACAGGTCGATTCCTTTTGTGTGTTCAAATGTGATGGCAGACCAAAACGGGAGGTACTTAATTGTTAGTGGTCAAATTAATTCTACTCCAGTGCTTCTTGTCAATGTATATGGACCAAACTGGGATGATGATGGGTTTTTTACACATTTATTTTCCATTCTACCAGATATATCCTCACATTTCCTTATTTTGGGAGGGGATTTGAACTGTTGGCTGGATCCTCAACTGGACCGATCATCGACCCGAAATTGTAAGCCGTCTAGGTCTGCTAAGGCAATTCAATCCTTAAAAAAACTATTTGCCATTTCTGACCCCTGGCGTTTTTTTAATCCCTCTGGAAAGGAATATTCATTTTTCTCAAATGTCCACCACACTTTTACTCGTATAGATTATTTTCTTGTAGACAATAGAATTCTTCCTTCTGTTAAATCAATTTCCCATAATGCAATAGTCATATCTGACCATGCCCCAGTCACTATGAGGATACATTTCACAGGGTCTGATAAAAACCGTGCTCCATGGCGTTTCAATAACCGTTTGCTTTCAAATGAAGACTTTGTGGAATTTGTTTCCGGACAAATAGATCTCTTTCTTAGTATAAACAAAACTCCTGATGTGTCTGCGTCACTGTTGTGGGAGACCTTAAAGGCATACATCAGAGGTGAAATAATTTCTTACAGCGGCTATAAGAGGAAAGTGAGGAGGGAAAGACTTAATAATTTAACTAAACGCATTGCACAGCTGGACGCAACTTATTCTGCTTCTCCTTCTCCAGATTTATACAAGGAGCGCCTCTCCTTACAAACTGAGTTTGAGGTCTTAGCTACGGATCACACAACAGAAATGTTACTGAAATCTAGACATACTTATTATGAACATGGGGATAAGGCTAGTAGATTGCTAGCCTATCAACTGCGACAGACATCGTCGTCTCACCAAATTCCCCAGATTAGGACCTCTTCAGGCTCGACGAATGATCCTAAGAAAATCAATGATGAGTTTAAAGATTTTTACGTATCGTTGTATACTTCTGAAAACACATCCGACTCTTCACACTTGGATAGTTTCTTTAACTCACTCCATATACCAACCGTTCACCCTGACTTTGTTGACGATTTGGAAATAAATATTACTATTGAGGAACTGGCTACTGCAGCCAAGTCCATGCAATGTGGCAAGTGTCCAGGACCAGACGGCTACACTGCTGAATTCTATAAGGCATTTTTACATAAATTGGCTCCTATTTTAATTGACATGTTTAATGACTCATTTGAATCTCTTAAATTACCCCAGACTCTCACTCAGGCCTCGATTTCCTTCATTTTGAAAAAGAATAAGGACCCTTTGTCCTGTGCCTCGTTTCGTCCTATAAGCTTGCTGAATGTAGACTTCAAACTACTGTCTAAACTCTTAGCTTTACGCCTTGAGTCGACACTTCCCTCTGTTATCTCCCCTGATCAAACAGGTTTCATTAAAAATAGACACTTTTTTTAAAATTTAAGACGGTTGTTTAATACAATTTATAACCCATCTTCTTCTAGTGCTCCAGAAGCATTAATATCCCTGGACGCAGAGAAGGCTTTTGACCGTGTGGAGTGGGGCTATCTCTTCTACTCCTTAGACAAATTTGGCTTTGGTAAAAAGTTTACGACCTGGATTAAACTGCTCTACTCCCCCACATGGAAGGAATATATATAAACCTATATATTTTTTAATATATGTCACATATATGTTTAACATATATGCGACATATCTGAAATTGGACCCCTACATATATGTCTCTGAACATATATGTACATATATATCCATATATGCACATGCATATATGCACCTATATGTAAAACATATAGGTTACATATAATTACAAAGTAATTAATTAATTAATTGTAATTAATTAATTGTAATTAATTAATCGAAATTAATCGCATTTTTAATCGCATATAAATAAAGATGCCGTCTTTCTGCATGGCAGCTCATATGTTGTGTCAGACGATGCAATTTGTAGTACCTTTTGCAGCCCCTTATCTTCTACCACTCCAAGTGGTCTACAGTCGAGTGCAATCCAGTGAGCTGGTTATTTTTTCAGACGTGGACTTAGTTATTCCCGGGGAGGCTGAGTAGTGTGATGCCTCTGTAATTGGCACACAC
>CALSBZ010030576.1:0-10203 GCA_943591055.1 Gobionotothen gibberifrons
TGACTCTTTTCAGTCTCTCCTGCCTTCAGGGTTTGAAATCGCTCACAATTTGGCGTCACTGGGTGGACCCTGGAGCAGAATAGCGCTGGAATAGAGGGGAAGGCTGCAAGTTAACTAGCATCACACCAGCCTGGAGACAAAGGAGTTTTTAAGGCTGGGCCTAAACGAAAGGTGAGACGGTTACCTGTTTAATTCAAAAACTGTATAGTAAAATAACTTACATTAGGTGCAGGCATTGGTAGTGATTTGTAGTGGTGTGGAGATTGTAGATAGTCTTTTTATTGTCTCTGTTAATCTTCGGCGCCGTCCGAATAATGTGACAGTGTTAAAGATCTCTGGGGAGGTACTAGACTTGATCTGTTTTACACTGGACTGGGTCCATTAGTGTTGGTCTATATGTTTGATGAGTTAAACCGGTGTAGTCTGGTTTAATAAAGTATATTTTTGTGCGATGTTCTAAGCCGAAAAGATTGTGTACAACATTGGTATGACATCAGCTTTTAAGGTCAGCATCTATAGAATTTAGAGCTAAGATAAATGAGGATTGTGTTGTTTTGTATTGTCAAGCAGTGTGGTTTTTTTTTTATCTTCACATGTTGAGTGCTCCCATTGTTCCCCTTCCCCCAGTCACATGAGGTTACATGAGGTTACTGCTAAGCTAGTTAGCTAGCCAGTTAGCAATACTAGGTGGTGATAGTTTGAGTAAAGATACAACTGGTAACTACTGATTTTAAATACACAGGGATGGTGTAGATGAACATTGGGAGTAGATTGAGTTGTTTAGTTTTCCATGCTTTTCAAAGAAAGTTATTTGAACTGTATTGTTTGGGGAAATAAACAGGAAGTAGGTTTATGAACCCGGAAGTGCAAGTTGATACAGTTGGAGTTAAAAATAAAACAGCTCCCCTAGTGGACATAATAAGTATTACAGTTCATACATTCTTCACCACCAGATAAAGATGACATGTGGTTTCTTTGGATTGAAGTATTGTAGTTAACTCATTTTATGACATTTGCATAATTTCATAAACTTGAGTACACACTGTACACGGTTTATTTGGATTTGCACCATATTCCTGTTTTCATATTACTTAGTCAAAACCATACACTGTTCATTTTTATTTATTTATTCAGATTTTAAAAATTTGCATAATTTCAAAAATATTAATTTAATTTGTCTAATTTTGATTTTGATTTTCCAATTTCGGTTTTACAACATTTTAATTTATTTTTGAAGCTAATCAGATGGCCATACTAGCAGAGAAGGCAGGGTGGACACCTCCAACAGTTCAAACTCAGGAAGAACCAGAGAATCAAATGCAGAACCAACAAGGCGGAGGAGAAAGTGTATGTCCACAAAACCAAGTTCAGCAGACACCTGTGTATCTTCCTATGCAAGTACAGCCACAAGCACCGCAGTATCTTCAACAGCAAACACCTGTGTATCTTCCTATGCAAGTACAGCCACAAGCACTGCAGTATATTCCCACACAATTCCAGCAACAGCAAATACCTAAGTATCTTCCTACCCAAGTACAGTCGCAGGCTCAGGTATACACTCCCATACAGCATCAACAAAAGGGACAATGGAGAGGAAAGCAACGCTCAAGAGGAAGAAGGGATGATGGCTGCTTCATATGTGGTGATTGTAGACATTTGGCCAGAGATTGCCCCACTCAGCAATATCCACCACAAGGTATCACCTCACAATACAGAGGAGAACCAGTGTTAGATATGAGAAAAATTGAGGCGGAAGCATATGCCAGGGCCATGACGAATATTTCTGTTGGACCAGGGGATTGGGTAAATGTAAAAATCCACAAGATTAACTCGTTGCAACCTGTATGGAGTGGACCATGGGAAGTTGTAGAACGCACTGCAGATGCACTCCGGATTAAAGTTAAAAAAGGAACATGTTGGCACCCACTTACACAGTCTGTAGCCGTACCGCCACATTTCCAGAAACGACACGGCAGTTAGAACTGATTTTGGAAAACTGGTACAAAACAATAAGGAATCGAACATTTTTAGGAACGACAGCACCAGGAGATGAGTAAACTCAAGAATCTGTAGAGTGTAAATACATTGAGAAACACATTTTTACACTCAAACTGTTTGCATATCATAGACAAGGTATTTAGGATATAAATAAATGTTCACCAAAAGTAATAAGTATAACGGAAAGTAGACATAGGCCTACACTTGAGTACACTTACATTACTGTGATCTGATTGTGGTGTGCTCTGCAGGTTTACTATTGAGCTAAGTAATAGTGGGATTTAAAGTGTGGAGATGTTCTTTCGTAGTGTGTGGAATATGTGATGCTTGAAACATGTAGGTATTATGTTGGGTAAATATGTAGCAATGGTTGAGGTAATTCTTGGAAGGAGTTTGTGTAATATCATTAGTAGACGTGAATTGTGTCGTTTAGATGGCATTTAACAACTAAGACAGATAGTATGATGTGGAAAGGGTTGGATTTATTTAACCTCAGTGTGCTAGACTTTCTATAGGTAATGCGTTCCGAGACCTGGACTCCCCCTCTGCGTCAGAAGAGCTACGACCCCGACCCTCCAAGCAGACAAAAAAAAACCTAACCCAACAGGAGACTCCTCCTTCTCCATCGGACAGACACAAAGCTGAAACAACAACAACAACAAGACTGCATCCAGAACGGCAGCCAGAACTATCTCCACCAGAGACATCCAAAACCAAACTTTATGCTGACATACAGAGAGATACTCTCAAGAGCAAAGTGTGAGACGCGAGAGCAGAATCCGCCCTCCATGAAAGCAGCAAAGAGACTGAAAAGGGGGACAGGAAATGCAAAGCAGTGCAAGAACAGTGGCAAGATGGAGGCTGCAGATGTAACTGGGCCAAAGGCTGCCTAAAAGAGTTACAGCGGATGGATTCAAGAGCTGATGGACTGAAGAGAAGACAGAATCAGAGGAGTTGGCAGGGTCGATTAGAAGTGAGGAGGCCGGGGTCACGGCTTGGGAAAACCGGAGGAGGAGAAAAGGAAAACGGGAATGAGTGAGTTTACACATAAACACACTTATTCACAAAACGCACATAAAAGAGACCATATTTAAAGAACTTGAATAGACTAGATACATACGTAAAGACAGAAGGATTTATTAATCTCCAATTAATCAATGGGTAAATGAAAATAGCAGTAAAGAGGAAACTATTAAAGTAAAATGAGAAAACACACTGAGGGATAAAGGGGGAGACATGATGGAATATTCACTCCACTTTAAGCAGTGGGTGTTTTGGAGTTAGGAGTACAGAGTAGAACCATATTCTTCATCATGTTAACGAATTATTCTTTTAGAGATTTGTATTCATGTGTGAATACAGTAGTGACCTCATTTGGAACAATATTGAACACCATTAAAATGATAGTTTTAGGAACCACCTAATAAGAGAAATCTTTATTTATATAGCTAATGTTGACGGAAGAGCTAGTGCCAAGCCAAATATTAATTCCAAGTATTGATTTCACCATTGTAGCATAGTTATTACCATAGGAGGGCTTTAAGATGGAAATATGAAATGACTTCTGTTTTTAAATCCCTGGTAAAGGAGGGGGTAATTGTTGCATGTTCGGACACCCAGGGTTTCACACACTGCTAAAGAGTTTAACATTGTTTTTTGAGTAGACCAGAATTGAAGATAAATGAGTATAATGAGCTATGAAATGCAGAGCTACACAGATCCTAGTAATGGTTTGACTCAAGATAATAGTTATGTACACAAGTTTCTGAATTAGATCTATTAGACATTTTAATACTAATTAGGTGTAAATGAATTACAGTAGTAGTAGTACTATAAGGAAGTGAGTTTTGTACCAAGTTTCAGGAAAAATGAAAAGTTAGAACTAATCTTGAAAATCATAGTTGAAATCGTGAATGAATAAGGAATGGCGCTCCACATATGACATATTTTTGTAGATAAAGGGTACCCGCCTATGCTGAAATACCTCTGAAAAGACTCTGCAGAGCAAGACATGGCCAATAGACCGAGACAAAATGACCTTTGACCCTGACTGACAGTGTGACAAAAGCACTGTCAATGACTGACTCTGGGGTGTATCTGACCAAACCTGACTTGACAACCAGAAAGTGTGAGTGTGAATGTATGCCGGCATGTGTTCAGTTTTAACTGCATGATTCTAAAACAATAACTAACCAAGGAGGGTTGGGACTAACATATTATTTTGGAGCTCCAAGGGAAACAAGAGGTTTCCTAAAAATTCCATAAAAAGGGGAAACCGCACATGTGACCCGTTTCGAACCACTACTTGATGATATTTTACTCCCACAAGAGTTGGCGATTTGCAAATGTAAAACTCAATCTAAAATCTGAAGATTCTGTTTCTTTTAGGACTGAAGGACGGAGAGAAACATTTATTTTCACTGTAGTGTTTACTTTGGAAATGACAATAATGGATGTCAAATTGTAAATGTTCGCTATGTCCCTAACCAATATTTACCTGAAAGTTGTTTCCCCTCCCCATTACAGGATTTTGTTACACATGAGTTCATGTGTAAAAAGGGGGGAATGTGTATAATGTATAAAGGTCAACATGGCTATAAAATTCACAATTTAAATTTTTCTTTTAAGGATGGAAAGAAACTTTTCGCCCCAACCCAGATGTTCAAACTGAGCATTGAAGATAGTTTTAGAATTAACCTGCTCCATATCTGGGGATAAGATACTGTTTGGTGAATGTTGACATGTTTCTAAATATTGATTGAGTTATAACAGGTAACACAGATGCAGAATCAGTGGCCAAGGGGCTACTGTGAGAGATGTAATTCCAGAATGGAATACCGAAGAAGTTGACCTGTGATAATGAAACAATTTTGTAATATTTCAACAGATATTAAAGTACCTGAGGTTTGAAATGTAGAAAGAACATATTAGAGTTAAGCTAAAACATAGTAATGTAATGAGACAGAATTTAATTTAGACAACATCTGGTAACTAGCCTGGTAAAAGAAGTAAAAGCCATAGACTTGATCGTTTAGGTCATTATGGGGATATACATTTGATTTAAATTCATAATAGAAAGACATTTGATGACAGTATGTTGGATTTCTGTATTCATTTTTTTCTCCAGTAGCCGCTATGGCCGGTATCATCAAGGTGGAGGGCCGCGCGGACACTTCGGGTCCGGGTGTGCCCCCCCTTGATGAGGCCTTAGCGGCCCTTCTGCTCCCGATGGAGGCTGGTTGGGCGGAGGGTAAGCGACCCCTGCCCCCTCTGCCCCGGGACCGAGATGCTTTGGAATATTTGGATAAAATATTCAAGCTCGGTACGCAGATGGCGGCTGCAGCGAATAATCTTGCCGTGTTGGGCGTTTCCCTGACTACCCCTCAGGCAGACGCCCCCGCCCTCCTGCCGGAAGACGGGAGTGATTATCAGGATCGCGCCATAGGTCAGATGAATAATCTGATCCATGGCGTGGCCGCTGCAGCGGGGCGAGTGATTTCCCTGGCCACGGTGGCGTCTCGACACATCTGGCTGGGACTCACCACCCTGTCTAAGAAAGACCGCGATGATCTCCTGGGAGCCCCCGTGTCTTCGGAGGGGCTTTTTGGGTCGATCACTGCGGTCACTCAACGCTTCAGTCGTCTAGAGGAGGAGAGGATGCAGCTTAGCCGGATGCTAATGCTAGCTCCTCCTCAGGCTTCATCACGCGCTCCTCGCGCTCCTACGCAGGTGAGGGAGCGTAGTGCAACGGTGAAGCGGAGGGAAAGGCGCCGGCAGGGGAGTTCCATGGCTGCGGTGCCTTCCACCTCTACGACCCGTCCCGGGGCACCGGAATACCGGCAGCCGCGGGGACAGGCTGCCCGACCTCGGCATGCTCCGCAACAGCAGAGAGCAGCCGGGTGGGGTGCGCCGTCGGCCCGAAGCTGACGGGCGGAGGGAGGTAGCGTCTCGGCGAGGGGAAGTTATCTCTTCACCGGGGACGCTAGGGCGAATCCCGCCTCCTCCCTGTTCAATGCCCAGATTCCCTTGTCCTCTTTCCAAAATAAAGAAAAGGTTAATCTGTATCCAAGTCTAAGTGCCCTTTGTTTCCACAATGATACACTTACACAAGATGTCTGTACTGATTACCCACTCGCCGCCCCAGCTATTGCTCCTGTAAAGGAGGAGGCTAGTGGGAGTGCGCAGATGAGAGTGATGAAATGTAGGCAATGTTTTCATAATACTGCACAGGTACAGAGACATTATGGCCGGCGTATTGCTGTTAGGGAACACACTAAGCCTGGAGCTAAGACTCCGATTAATGCAGGTTACCATGGGGGTAAAGGTGGCATTATGGCAGCGCCCGCTTTCTCAGAAGAGAGCGTGGCGGTGCGTTCAGGGTCCTCAGTAAACAGTCGGCCCTTTCTGTGTCGACCCTCCATGGGCAAACCTTCCCTTCACGGGGAGTTTTGCGGCGGGACGGGGCGACAGGGAGTATTACAGTTTTATCGCTGCGGCCCCACAGCTGAGGGCATGCCCGTTAACACAGTGTTATGGGGAATGGAAACTCAGTTGTGTACTATCAAAATGGATGGACAGGACGCTGAGACGGGGTTATTCACTCCAGTTCTGCCGCGTCCCACCTCCTTTTATGGGCATACGGGAGGGGAACCTTTCCTCTCAAGCGAGGACGGTTTTCCTCTCAGCAGAGATTCAGGCGTTGGTGCAAAAACAGGCTGTGTCTGTTGTGCACCCTCAGCGCAGGGAAGAGGGTCATTATTCCATGTATTTCCTGGTTCCCAAGAAAACAGGGGAATTCAGACCCATTCTAGATCTCCGCGGCCTGAATCTCTATATTTCCCGCAGGAAATTTCGCATGTTAACTATAAAACAGTTACTGGGGCTTGTGCAACCGGGCGATTGGTTCACCACCATCGACCTGAAAGATGCATATTTTCATGTGGAGATTGTTCAGGAACACAGAAAATATCTGCGCTTTGCCTTCCAGGGGATAGGGATGCGCCTTTGCTGTTCTCGGGCCCTCTGGGGGTCCTGGGATGGGCGAGGGGCGCACTGGGCCCTTACGGGGCTGGAGGGCTGCTCTCCTCCGGCCGGGAGGCAGGAGGAGGGTAGCCCTCCACACTTTGGTCCACACACACACACTCTGCACAGGGTGTGTGCTCAGTGAGTCCATACAGGGCTGGGGGTTCGCGGAGGGGGGGGTGGGGCCCCCATCACTGTTTTTTGAGCACACCTTCTGCGAGGCAAGCGCGGCAGGGTGTGCTCTGTCAGCCGCAGCCCAGACTTCTCCACGGTCACGACCGGGTTAAAGGAGAATGTGGGGCAGCAGCTGCTGACCAGAAAGGCCGGTCAGGGACAGTAGGGTGGAATGTTGGTTGGACGACAGTGAGTACATTTTTTCGTGGCTCCGCCCACTGTACCCATAGAGTCCAGTAGAGGGCGGAGCCTGTGAGAGATATAACGTTGGGTTACGTATTGTAACCCTTGTTATATTAACACAGGCGGAGCCCTCTACTCAGGGCACTGTCTGTCCTATTCCGCTCGCTGAAGAGAGGGTAGGATGGCGATCAGGAGGCGAGGCCTCCTTTTATAGGGCGTGATGCGCGCGCATTCAGGTAGGCCCGCCCTTGGCCGGCCACGTCTATTTAGATTTTCAGTGAAGAATGCTCGCAAGATAAGGTAGTACCCATAGAGTCCAGTAGAGGGCTCCGCCTGTGTTAATATAACAAGGGTTACAATACGTAACCCAACGTTTCTAAGTCAGGACTCTTGAAACTCAAAGAGCTGAGCTGCAGACTTTATCAGTAATGCTCAGAGCAGAGTGTTACCAGGATATTTACAACAGCTGTTTGTGTTTGGATCAGACCAGGAAGACCACAGAAGGACATTAAACTTTAAGCATCCTTATGCAGGACTACTCTTAAACAAATGTGTATTTCGGTGGTTGGTGTAACATTGTGGAATTCTCAACAGAAGGATCTAAAGAATTGTATAAGTATTTTTCAGTTAAAGAAGTATAAATGAAGAAAGATGGGACTTGAAGCAGAATGTGAATACGTCTCTGTACTCCGGTCCTGCATGTTGTTCATGTTGTTGATGTTGTTCATGTTGTTGATGTTGTTGATGTTGTTGATGTGATGTCTCTTCTGTATTTGCGGGTCCCATTGCCATTGTTGTTGTTGTTATTGTTATCATCATGCGTCGCTTTCCACCTTCTTCTCCAGTAGGACTCAGAGGAGGGTGTTGCACTTTTCCTCATACATGTGATGTTTTGGTGTTTTGTTTCTTTCCGTTAACCGTCAAGTCAAGTTTTTTAGTTGTGTGTGTTTCTCTGAGCATCCTAAGATACTGTTTGGCTGTGAACACTAATATTATTATGATGAAGGGCAGACCATGTATTTGTATTTAGAAAGGGGCGGGTCACATCAGATGTTATTCTTCTCCCTGCTCCTTTTCGCTCAGTGGTGTTTTGGTAGAGTCATGTTTTGTTGGCAATTATTGTACATTTAGTTTTGCGTACCATGAGCGGGACAAATAAAAATGAAATGAAATGAAATATCTGAAGTGCTTTGAAGCCGTGGTTCTGTAAAAAGCTCGACCAATCATCTGAGCCGGCTAAAGTAACTGGATGGCCTACCTGCCTGTCAGCCTTCCACCTGGGCACACAATGATCTCTGCCCTCATTGGTCATGTGTGTGTTCGTGTGTGTTGGAGGAGGGGCTCTGTGAGGAAGGGGCAGATTTGTTCCGGCTGTGTATTTTCAGATTCTAGCACTCGAGCTGCTTTCCCCAAAACTACCTGCCCCTCCTTTAAAGGAGACATGTCATGCTTTTCCGGTTCTTCCCCGTCCCCTTGTTATGAAGGTGTCTCTGCATGTAAACGGTCTGCAGAGTCTAAACCCTCAAAGCCCACCCTGTAGGGAGTAAAACTCTAACTCAGAGAAGACCTCCCCAAAACGCCTCGTTGGTGAAACGTCATCATCCATTTGATTCTTCCGGGTCGTGCTTACGAAAGCACGTACCCGGAACTAAACGGGCCAATCCGTGGAGCCGTTACGTTAAGCCCCCGCTGATTGGTCCAAATTGACCAATCCACGGACTTCCTCACACACACACTCAGTGCAGGCAGCTCTGCTCCCTGCTGCAGGCTGATAACAGACAGCTGGGACCTCTCTCTCTCTGCAGACCCATTCTCACAGCGTTTATCTATCAACCTTTTTCTTATCAATATCAAGCCACACGTATTGTTTTCACTTCGGCTGTGACTTTGTGTGTGCTCAGGATGAGTTTGGCTGTGTAGGAGGAGGGGGGGGGGGTGAGCTGCAGCGAGCCGTTTAGTGGAGAGAGTGAATACTGCTGAACACACTTCACAGAGATGCTGGATGAGAAGCCAAAGTGAGTTTGGAACACTGCACAGTATGTTTCTATTTGAGTAGACCTGAACTATGGAACTATGATCAGTGGAAACGGCATGTCTCCTTTAAACGAATATTAATCATGAAATAATATCAGTAGAAAGTATATTTATAGTAAAATAAAGAAAATAACAAACATAATAAACCAAACAGAGAATTAAAATATAATCATTGTTTTTTAACGATGTGAGAAATGTGTGCTTCTGTCCAATCAGGAGGCTCCGTGCTGTGTGAGGTCACCATGGGAACCAGAGGATTCTCACACACACATTCTCACGCAGTGTGTGTGTGTGTGTGTGTGTGTGTGTGTGTGTGTGTGTGTGTGTGTTAGTGGGAACAGGAAGTCCGGTCGTCGGGGACTCAAACCACCGACCACAGCGAGCGCTCTGATTGGCCCAAACACCGCAGAGACCCAGGCTCTCACGGAACACCCCACCACCCTCTGACAGACGGGGCGTTGCTCTGCTGACGTCATGGTAACGAGTTGGAACGTTTCCTCACAGACTTCTCTACGACCTCACCTGAGAACGTTCTGTTCCACATCCTCCGGGTCACCAGGTCTCCTCTGGGCCTCTGGACGCGTCCTGGTCCTGGTCCTGGTCCTGGTCCTGGTCCTGGTCCTGGTCCTGGTCTCTGCTCGCTCAGTGTCTCGTTCAGAGCCTGAGCGTACATCTTGACACCATCATAGAAACCTGCAGCGATGATATTGTACTGAGGGAGAAACATCAGCGTCACATGGTGCAACATGTGACATGTGACATGTGACATGTGACATGTGACATGTGACATGT